>WBZZ01003204.1:17500-62500 GCA_019918135.1 Paulinella micropora
TTATTATTCTTTCCTGATATATGTTGTTGGTTTTTACAGTAGTATAGGGTGCCACTTCGGCACACTTTTTCAATACACACCCCCCGCCACCAGAGACACACCCCGTTCGGCCCGCACAGGACAAAATGCCAATTGAAACCGTTACATTTTAATATTTTAAATTAAAGTCATAAAAATATAGACACATACAGTATGACAAACGAAAACACACAAAAAACTGCGACAAGTAGTAGATTTACGATTTCAAAAGGATGTATTATGATAAAGAATAATGAAAAGAGGCCGATGGTAAAAGTTTAATGGAGAGAAGGAGGTAAAACGATGTTTAAGAGTTTTACTATTGGAAAACGAAGAACCAAAGAACAAGCAATGGAAGAAGCAAAGAAATACCACGAGAAAAAAGTAAAACCAAAGTATGATGAATGGAAAGTTAATTATGATAAGGAAACGAAAGAAATCAAAAAAGAAAAGAAAAAGAATTGGAAGAAGAAAACATTCAAGTGTGAGTGTGGAGTTGAAATCAATAGGAGTATCAAAGCAAGACATATGAAATCAAACAGGCACACGACCCCGCCAGCCCCGCCCGCCCCGCCAGCACCGCCCGCCCCGCCCTAATTTCCATCTAAACATAGGGCCCCCCGTATATATAGACACGGGGAGCACACGGCGGACCACGGCGGGGGCAGACGATTGATATAATTATTTAATTTCAAAAAAAAATTGTTAAACAATATATACACTGACTAACAGAAAGATTTAAAAAAATCTTTCAGCAAAAGATTTTGTGAAACTTTTTCAAAAGTTTCATGGAGACACATACTTACAACGGTATTCAGTATAGGTTGGACAAATTTAGGGAACAAAAAATTAATTATGAAATCAAAAGGGTCAGGGGTCATGATCTGCTTTGCATAATACCTGAGGGGTATAAAAGAAAGTATAAGGTGGATACAACAACGGCCCAGAATTACTTGAACCGAGTAAGAGGTGCTGTTTACTTTCATGCTATGCCAGAAGCACCACCCTTACAGGTAGATGTACAACCGCAGTTTGAAGCGAAAATAAGAGAAAGAAAAGAAAAGGTGAAAGACCTAATGCGGTATGCGAACTACGAAATCAAACACGTTGATAGAAAGAAGCACGTACTAGGTATTAATGAAAGCCAGTATTGGGTTAAACTTACTGGAAACTTCACTTCTTTTAGTATGAATGATATTTTACAGTTCATGGAGATAATACTAAATGACTTTATAAAAAGACAGATGCAAAATAGTATGGTTAGTGTAAGTATCAAGTTTCTAGATTACTATGGAGCGGTATCTACGGGTTTGAAGACTATTAATCAGATTTCTGTCAGAGATGTTTTGGAAAGATTGTCAGCATTATTTCAAAGAAACGAAAGCCTTTATACAGATGAAAAGGGATCTAATATGGATAAGTTTAGATTCGTTTTGAAATCTTTGAAATGCCAACGGGCGGAACGAGGCTTCAAGTAATTAATAAATTGGATGTATATAAAAAGAAAGGAGTAATTCAAATTAATAATACAGACAACATAAGCTTAGCCAGAGCAATCGTTGTAGTAAAAGCAAAAAAAGAAAAACACGAAAAATTCAAAGTAATAAGGATGGGACGAAAGATACAGGAGGAGATGGCTTTGAAACTACACGAAGATGCGAAAGTCATTCAAGATGTGTGCGGTATTCCTGAAATGAAAACTTTTGCTAGCCACATTAAATACAATCTGGTTATTGTTGAATTTCCTGACAAGATTGTTTATAAGACGGACCTGCTTAATGAAAAGGGCGAGCGACTTACGAACCTTTACATACTTAAGACAGAGAACCACTACGATGCCATAACAAATATGAAATCTATGGTAAGTAAAAAGAATTTCTGTGAGTTATGTTTAAGGGGTTATATGGAAAGACATGCTTGCGAATCTAAATGTAATATCTGCGAAACTAAAGACTGTAAGGGTATTAACGATAGAAGCAATTGGACTGATGGCTATTCGTGTAATAGAAAGTTTCCAAATACGGCCTGTTTTAATAATCACAAGAGGACGAACTGCGATATCAAAGCAAAATGTCTTTCGTGTGGTCTTAATTACAGAAGGAAAGACGAACACAAGTGCGGTTATGCGAAATGCCGTAATTGTAAGGAACTAAAACCACTTGAACACCAATGCGAAATCGTGAAGAGAGAGATACTTCCGTTTTCAGAGAAATACATATTCTTTGACTTTGAAGCGACACAGGATACGGGCGAACACATTATTAATCATTCGGAAAGTCAGTAATACGATGCTAAGGAACCACCCGTCATTCATAAGAACATTGATGATTTCTGTAAGTGGGCTTTTGAATCTAAGCACAACGGCTTTACATTCATTGCTCATAACAGTCGCGGATATGATTGTCAGTTTATTCTTAAATGGTTAGTGGATAACGGACAAGCACCATTCGTCATTTATCAAGGCGGTAAGATAATGATGATGACTTTGAAGAAATACAGCTTCATTGATAGTCTCAGTTTCTTGACTATGCCTCTGGCTGATTTTCCTAAAACATTCGGATTGAAAGAACTAAAAAAGGGCTTCTTCCCTCACTTCTTCAATACTGACAAGAATAAAAACTATGTTGGTGTGATGCCTCATAAAAAGCACTACGGCTACGACACGATGAAAGATAAGAAGAGAGCGGAATTCTTAGAATGGTATGAAAGCCAAAGAAATAGCACATTTGATATGCAGAAGGAAATCGCGGAATACTGTCATAGCGATGTTGATATATTGAGAAGGGGTTGTATGGATTTTAGAAAGCAGTTTCTAGAATTCGGTATTGAGCCGTTTCAATATACAACTATTGCGAGTTGTGTTATGGCTTTGTATCGGGCTAAGTTTATGCCAGAGAATTCAATTGCTGTGTTGAAGGCGGAAAAGCAAAACAGGATTACCTCTCGGGCTTGTGTTGAATGGATAGCTTACAGAAGCAGGTTAGACCAAACGGATATTAAACATGCTTTCAATGGAGGTGAAAAAATGTTTCAACTTGGGCAATCCCGTGTGTATTGCAAAGCTACGCTTGGCAAAGCGTATGTAGATGGCTGGGATGAAAAGACGAAAACCGCTTACGAATTTCACGGCTGTCTCTGGCACGGATGCCCAAAGTGCTTTAATGGTAATACAATCAATACTAAGAAGAATAAGACAATGGGCGAACTATACAAGGCAACAATGAGACGAGAAAAAGAACTAAGCAAACAAGTCAGCAAACTATTATCTATCTGGGAATGTGAATGGAGATTAATGAAAACAAGTGAAAGCCTAGCGAAAGATACGAACGAACGAATTACTGAACAAGAAGGACTGAACCCGCGAGAAGCAATGTTTGGGGGTAGAACGGATGCTCTAACATTGTATTGGAAATCACGACACAACAATGAATATGCGAACTACATTGATGTATTTTCATTATATCCGACCGTGATGTATTATGACCCCTACCCTAGCTGGCACCATACTATTATAAGACCGAACAACGATGACGATAGAAAAGATATGAAAAACAAAATTATAAACAGAGAATATTTCGGAGTGTCTAAGGTTAAGATGCTACCGCCCAGAAAATTACTCCATCCCGTTTTACCTAAGGCTGATAGAGGTAAGCTTATGTATTACTTATGCGACAAGTGCGGAATGACTGAACAGAAAACCGAATGTAAGCACACCGATAACGAGCGAACAATAACTGGCACTTGGGCAACACCCGAAATCTACAAGGCCTTAGACAAAGGCTATAAGTTGATTAAGGTATATGAGGTATGGCAATGGAAGGAACAGAGCAGTAGCCTGTTCAAAGATTTCATAAAAACTTTCTTAAAGGTTAAACAAGAGTCAAGCGGATATCCTGATGGATGTATTACACAGGAACAAAAAAGAAACTACATTGACAGTATGGAAGTCAAGATGGGTATTAAGATGGACGAAAACAAAATAGAAGAAAACCCAGGAAGACGAGCGGTTGCTAAGTTGTGCTTGAATAGCCTGTGGGGCAAGTTTGGTGAAAAGCAAAACAAAACTCAAGACAAAATGATTAAAGATAAAGATACCTTATACAAGTTAATGAACGATAAGTCAGTTGATAACATAAACATAAACATTATCAACGACAAAATAATAAAAGCGAGTTGTGACCTTAAACAAGATGCGGTAAGCGACCCCGTGAAAACAAATATTGTAGTTGCTTTATTTACGACTTGCCACGCGAGGATTAGACTATATGAGATGATGGACAAACTAGACAACAGAGTTCTATACCACGATACCGACAGTGTCATATACACGACAGACTTAACGAAAGGCGAAACAGATGTGAAAACTGGTAAGTTGTTAGGCGAATGGACGGACGAACTACATGGAGCAAAGATTATGACCTTTATCGGAGGCGGACCAAAGTGTTATGGATATGTCTTAGATAATGGTAAAGCAAGTATGAAAGTCAAAGGCTTTAGTATGAATTATGAAAACAATAAATCATTAAATTTACCAAATATGCTAAGTGTCATTAGTTGCGGACTTGGAATTAAAAACAACGACCTTATTGAGAACGGCAAGAATGAATTGTTAGAGTTGCTTAAAACTCAGGAAGAAAAATTGATTGCTAAACGAATTGAAAAATCTGGTAAAGTTGTTATAGTAGAGAACAGCAAGATAACAAGAGACAAACAACAGAAAAAAATAACGAGTGAATACTTAGAAAAAATATTCAGCTTTACTTACACCAAAAGAAATATTATAGGTATTGTAGATAATGCAATTGAAACTAGACCATTCGGTTATTAAATGTAGGGCAATAAAAACTTTATAGATATATTTTTTTGCCCCTACCCTTGAAGCTCCTGATTGTATGTATTCCTTTCTTTGGTTTGACTAACTTAGTATTTGCAGCCGTAGCACCTAACAATGAAACGGAGTCAAATGCTGTTCGGTAGTTTGTCGTTAGCTTCGCAGTCTTTGCCCTTTTACCTTTTGGATTTACTCTTGTAGCTACTCTGTCAATCACTCATTCAATGAGGTCTCTTGTGCTACTGCCTTTGTTGTATGTGGTAGCCCTCACCCCAGTCTGTCGGCTTAAATCTTTTGCTATTGTGCCACCTAACGAATGACCCGTAAGCTCTACATTATCCTTACCATATTTCTTTATGACTTCATTAACCAGCTTCTGCTCTTCTTTATATCTCGGTGTTCTTTTCAATACTCCCTTTACCAATGCGACATCTGTGAGTAAGTCTCGCTTATCCGCGGAGCCTCCACATGCTACAATCGCCTTACCATCTTTTTCATACACTGTTGATTTTTCTTTGCTTGCGACTGGTTTCCATCCGTCAGCACCTTTTCTCTCTGACGAAGACAAATAAACATCCTCTGACAAATCCGCACTGCCTCCCTTCTGCCTTCTGTATTCCTTGCCCGCCTTTTTCAATGCTTCACCATAGGTTATGTTATGCTTAGCAGAGTAAGCCTTAACGAACTTTATCCATTCGGACATTCTATATTAATTATTTATTTTTTTATATTACCCTATATAAACAACCCTACTATGACCACCCTAACAAGACTGTGCGAGAAGTTTGAAAAACTTTCAATTGAAGGAGAAAAAAAATCCTTCTCGTTGGACTTTATTCAAAAGGTAATCCACGACGAAATAAAAGCGATTGAAGAAAAGAGAAATACTCAACCCAAAGACACTTTTCAATTCGGCAAATACAAGGGAAAGAAGTTTGAAGATATCGCAAAGATTGATAAACCATATATTGAATGGTTAGTTCGTCAGCCGTGGTGCCGAAATACGGTTGAATTGAAAAAATATTTGATTTGATGCTTTTAGATTTCTTTTTTTTCGTATTCCTCACGGTCTTTCTTAGCCTTTGTAAAGAACTTAATTAACTTTTCCCGTCTAACATCATTCATATCTTCATTTTTTGTAAAGTATGCGATAGCACAAGTTTCATCGCAGAATTGGTAGTTATCAACCGTAGCAGTTAATATATCTTTTTTTTCGCACTCTTTACACGACATTGTATAGCACCTCCGTTTTTTGGTGAAGCGGTTCTATACTATGGGAAAATAACTATTTCTAAAAATAATCTACGGGTCTTCTAACCAAGTAAGAGCATACTGAATACTTATCGTTTGAGCGGCTGTTGCTTGTGATGTTATTGTTAATCTATCGCCTGGTAGCATATCGTCCAAATCATAATCATTTAGATTAACAGTCTCAGCACTACTCAAATTTACAAAGATAACCGCTATGGTATTCCCGCTAGCCACAGTCGCCGAAGTATCAAATGAAACCAGACTTGTATTAGCATTATTTTCAACATAGACAGCATTTGTCAGAGTAGCATTTTTTATTACTTTAATAATACAACTAGTCTTAGAGTCCGTATTTAAGATAGTTAGTCGTCGCGGATAAACTATACTATAATTGGTAAGAGCACCACCTGCGGCAGTCGCATTATTTCTCATTGTAAAAACATGAGCAACAGCATTGGTCGCATTGGCGGTTCTTTTATAAATAAACGGAATACCCCTTATAATTTCAGTTCCTTCAATGAAGCATCCAACACTAGCGACTTTAATATTTTGAACTGCTACAACTCCACCAACATTCATTATATAGGTTGAAAAAGGTAGAGTAGTAATACTATTATTCAGTGTAGTTAAAGTTTGTGTGTTAGCATAACGAATGGCATGAACCATTTGAAAATCTCCCGTATTTGGATTTTCAATATAAAAAGATACTTGACCAAACCCTAAATACTGAAACTTAATTTGAAAAACATTACCCTTCGTAAAATCAATTGCGGGTAGATATGTTTTACCATCAGCCTTATCAATATTCCAAGTTGATTGAGCATAAGAATTAACCAGCGCCCCTCCTCTACAATGATATATTTTCATTACTCCAGTTTCTCTACCAAAGAAAAATCCATCTGTAAAAGCATTATCACCTAATCCAACCGTAGCAAGATATTGAGCACCATTAGCCTCCGTTGTAGTCCATAAGGCAGTAAATCTTACACACACTCCCATACCAGCACGATATTTAATTCTTTTTTTTGATTGAATGTATCCGCTAGACCCTGCCACGGCAGTTGTTGATATGCTAGCCATTGAATTCTTCATTTCAACAGTAGAATTAACAACAGCACTATCCCATTTAGCAGAATTTACATTATACATAAATGTCTCTTGAATAATCGGTGTGTATTGTGCTGTGGATATTTCACCGAATGCTGTCAAGTTGTCATCTGTTAATTTTGTTTTTAGTTCTCCATAAGTTCCGCATTTCAAATTAACAAAATTCCCTCCATCATCTTGTGCGACTAAATTTCGTTGGTGGGATGCCATAGTTCCTATATTATCAAAAAAAAAATAATCTATCAAAATTAATTACTACCTATTACCTCACTGGCGGGGTTTAATTTCTAGTAATGGTGCCATTCTTAACGGTTACTTCTTGCTGAGTGACGACAAATGTGTAATGATTGGCCGCAATATTTCCACCCCCAGTAGAAAGAGCATCATTGTTATAATAAAAGATTTTGGGTGTCTGTTTCCAAACAATCCGCAAAGTCAAAATTTCTGGAAACATAATAGTTTTATCCAGAGCGAAAATAGTATGTAAAGCATTCCAAGATTAATCTTAACATTAACACTTGGGCTGGCATTGTAATAGTTCCAGCTGAGAAATACTTAGCCTCATTAAAAGCAACATTAACGAACTTACTCGTGCCAGTCTCATTCGCAATAAGTGCATCATCGTGTCGGCGAGCATTTGTGGAGGGTTGTGACATCCAAGCCTTTAATGCTGCCTGAACCTGAGCCTTCGCAACATCAATAGCCGCATCAACTTGTGCTTGTGAATTTCCGCCAGCCGCCGAAGCAGTTAATGCTGTTTGTAATGCGGCCAACCTTGTAGCATCGCTAGCGGGTTGAAATGTAGTTGTAGCATTACACTTTTGAAGCATACAACCAGCTCCAGTTCCATTGTCGTGGTTTTCCAAAGCTAGTAAATCATCAATGGAGGTTTCGGGTTTCCAAATCATCTTAGTGACATTTCCGACTTCGTTAATGTCGCACAGATAAACACCACCTCTCGTAATCAATTGTATCTGCCTAATTGGGGCCAAGCAATCCATAAAGCATTTATTGTAGTTTCCAGCCTTCGCATCTGGTGCATAATTAAAACTCAAAACAGAGCGAGCCAAGTTAAACGGGCGGCTGATAAGGTCAAAGTTGCTTTCCTGTCCTCCTGCGGTAGACACAGTGACATTAACAGAACCCTCACGAGTTGTAAGCTTATTCAAACGATAAGAAGCACTGATGTAGTCAGTCCTGCTAAAATCTAGTTCGCCTCCGTGTTGTGTAGGCATTTTGTGTAAGTGCTTCTTTTCAAAAAACCACTTACGAACTCAAAAAACGATTTTTAAAAGGTCGCTATATATTTTAATATGAGAAAAAAAATAAATTGATTAATTACCTTGATTTAAGCAGATTAAAGAATGATGTAAATAAATTAAAATAATTCGTCTCGCGATAAATTAACAATGTCATTACAATGCCGAGCCCGTTGAGATTAACTGGTTGGTCGTTTTCGTCAGTCAAGTAAAACCGATACACATTGCTTGAACTAGTAGATAACCGTTTGCCGTATTCACTGCCCGAGCCGTCGTAGATAACAGAGCCGAACGGGATTTCATTCGCCGTGTATATTTCTTGGAGCACGTGATTATCACCTTCGCCGACTAAATCTGACTGTAAATATAATGTTTTTTCACCAGTCAAGATTATGACATTTGGCGACCTAATGGTATTATTAGCAAAGAAATATGTTGAGTCGCGGTCAAAACCCATTACTTCGTGAATACGAGTTTCGGTGTCAAATATAAACCGCGGTTGAATTCCTCCATTGTTAGCTACTGCAAATAATAGCTTGCCGTCTCTGGGTCGGTGTTTGTGTTGTTGCTCGTAACGGTGTATGTGTAGTCGTTGGGGTTGTCTGCCGTTAGCACCTCGGCCAGTTTATTTTTTAAGTTGTTCATCGTGTAGTTGCCTTCGGGTATCGTAATCAAAGCCTCAAATCCATCTTCGCTCAGAGTAAAAGTGTTATAAGGACTTGCCACAGAGTAATACGATTTAGGCACATAGATATGAAGTATTTTACAGTGTGTTGGATTGTCTAGCGATTTCATATCAACGGAGTGAGTGAAATCACTGTCCGTGCCGTTTATCCTATTTTTGCTGTTGACATAGTAAATATTGCTACTTCGCCCGCCTCTATATTCCATTGTAGGAGCTTTTTTTTCAAAAAACCTCCTACGACCTCAAAAAACTATATATTGGAAAATATTTTTTTTTGTTTTAATTACCTAGATAAAAGTGTCAAAGCCGTAGCCGTTCTGGGCTTTCAACTCCTCCGCTTCTTTTTCTTTTAAGTCCGTCCAACCGCTGGCAAATTTAAAGCGATTACCTTTCGCCCGCTCTAACAAAAACCTAATACTATGCCACCCGCAGGTATCTGTTGTGTCGCTTTGGTTTTTAACCTGATTAACCTTCATAAGCAGATATGTGTTCGGCTTACTCTTGTCAATAAGCTGTTTCATTTGGTGTAGAAATAGCTCAGTCGGTTTATACAAAGCGAGTGGGTCGTAGATTTCAATAGAGTCGTCTTTAATTAGGTCAACCCAAACAGCAATCCAATGTGAGCCTGGTTGGCTAGACTTATCCAAGTTCATAATAAAACCATAATTCTTTCTTTTTTCTGGTTTCAGTTTGTTTATTTCATCGCTGGCTACCGTGCCGATATACCATTCGTGCTTTTTCATAATGTTGTCTATTTCGTCCGTCACCAATCCTCTGCCCGCCCCCGCTTGCTCCACATCTACTGCTCCATCTACTTCTGACGGTTGAACTTCTGACGGCTGAACTTCTGACGGCTGAACTTCTGACGGCTGAACTTCTGGTGTTTGAACTTCTGGTGTCTGAACTTCTGGCATATTTTCTGGCTGCTGAGCTTCTGGCTGTGGAACTTCCTCGGTTGGTTGAATACCGAGAGTATTTGAAACTTGATTTTTAATGTTTGGGTCGCTTCTCATTTCGGTTACTAAGTTATTTACATAATCCTTCTTCTTCATTTTTTTTCTGTATTTGCCCTTCTTTAAATATTTCTTAATTGTTGCTATCGTTAAAAGTTTGTGTATTAATTCCTCCATCGTTTTTGCCCCAGCACCCGTTTGGTTTATTCCCAAATAATCAGCGAGCTTCTTTCTCATTTCATTCTGGTCTATTCCTAAATCAATACCTTCATCTACTATAACTTGTGCCATACCCGCAGTCGTGTGTTTTCCTTTAACTTTTTTTGGTGGTGGTTTGCCCCGAGCTTTCATTTCTTTTTCCAAAGCAGGGCCCAAAGTTTTGGGTATATCCAATTTCGGATACTTGTAATCATTTCTTAAACCTGCGGATATGTATGATATTTTATCTTTAATTTCAAAGTGTTTC
The DNA here is from genome assembly GCA_019918135.1 of Paulinella micropora. NCBI lineage: Eukaryota > Cercozoa > Imbricatea > Euglyphida > Paulinellidae > Paulinella > Paulinella micropora. The sequence goes on from WBZZ01003204.1 coordinate 28,071, forward strand.
GCTTTTGCCTCCGCTCGTTTTTTTTTCTTGTTCTAATTCTTTTTTGTATTGTTCAGCCAGTTCTTTCTGCTCATCTGCTGATTGGGCATTGGCTATCGCTTTCTCTATTCCTTTACCAAGTTTGTCAAATTCTGTTTTGCTCAAGCTTTTAATAAATTTAGTTGTAAAGCCCGCTTTCTTCATTAATTCAATGTATTTTTCTTTTAATTCTTTTTCAGCCTTTTTCTCTTCTTTTGTTTTCAAAGGCATCTGTTTTTCTTCTGGTGCTTGGGGTGCTTGTGGTGGGCCTAGTTGTGGTGCTTGTGGTGGTCCTAGTTGTGGTGCTTGTGGCGGTGCTTGTGGCGGTGCTTGTGGCGGTGCTTGTGGTGGTGCTTGTATGTATTGAGGTTGGAATGGTGGTAATAGCATTAAATTATTTTTTCTATCTTGTTCAAATTTTACATCCTCTATAAGTTTTTGCTCTCTGTTCGCCTCCCTTATTAATTCTTCTTGTCTTTCCTTCATTTCCGCATTCTCCTTCCTCTCCATTCTTTTCTTCTCATCTTCTGCCTGTTCTCTTAACTTCTTTTCCTTTTCCTCCTGCTCGTGTATTAGTTCATATTTTTTCAGCAGGTTGTTTTGTATCTGGTTGCGGTTCTCGTGTTCAAGGCCATTGAATTCGGACTTAACTATTCGCTCTTTTGTCTTTCGTGTTTTCTTCGTTTTATTGTCCCCTTTCATATATTTCAGAAACAGTTTAACGATTTGAAGTGTTGAAAGGTCATTCGTTTTCTCGCCAAAGTTGAGATATGCTCGTTTGCCTTTCACTTTGATATATGGTCGGCCATCTTTGGTTCTGTATATCCTCGGCGGTCGTTGTTTTCGCAGAGACTTCGCCTCCGCACCTCCTCTTCTTAATTTTTTCATATGTATATTGTTAGCGAAAAAAATTAATATAAGATTTAGTTTAATACAGAACCCCAACGTAAGGGGTGCGGGGGACGAAGGCCCCTGCTAACGAAACTTAACAGCTCCGCCTCGTTGCTTGCCATATCCTTGCTTCATCGCAGCCTTCGCTACACGGTCCGCATAAGGCACTCCGACATCGCTTAGAAAAGTAGCACCCCTTGAAATCAATTGGTTCTTCTTGATAAACCTATTAGCATCCACTATCGCTTTTCCGACTGCTTTCCAATTTACTTTGCCCCCTGTTTGTTTCTTTTTTGATTTTCTTTTCCCTCCTGCTTGTGGCATACTGGGATTGTAGCTAATGTTATAACCTGATGGACTACTGATAATAACTGGTGATGTTGGCATCTATATATAGTTCTGAAAAAAATAAATAATAAAATTACAAAAATCGTTTATTAAAATTAGTCCCGCAAGCGGGACAATAGACTATCGCAAGCGATAGTTGAAATTTTGCCTCAGTTCATCCGATACCGCATCCACATACAAAAAGTTAAACCTCTCTTTCGTCGCCTCGCGGTATTTTTCAATAAAGTATTCAAGGTCGTAGCCCAAATCAAGATGCTTATAGACGAGTTCAATTTTATCCTGAGACTGTCCAGGAAAAATAAGAAGGTAGTCTAGCTGTTTAATAGCCTCAGGTCGTAAGTCGTTTAGGTATTGCGAGCTCATAATCACCTTTGACTGGTAGTGTCTATTTTTTTTCAACAGGCCGCTAACGGACTTATCCCTTAAACCACTACCTAAATCATCTAACACGAAAACGACTTCTGGTGTAATGTATTTGCTCGGTCTCTCCACCTTTTCTCCTCCATCCTGCTTCTTCTTTTCCTCTTTACCAAAATAAAGAAACTTCGGCTTCGGCTCTTCTTGGCGGTCTTTAACAATCTCGCCTTCTTCTTGCTCTTCGTCAGGTTTATTCAGCTTGTCTAACTCGTAATCAATCACACTGTAGCCGTCCGTTTTCAAATATGTATATATCGCCATCGGGTTTCCCTTCTTCTTGAAGTGCTTCACCATTTCTTTGTATATGTGGTCTTTGTGTATTGTGCTGGCAATAATAACAATGCGGGTCTTTTTGTCGGTCGTTCGTTTCAGGATTTCGAACAGTGCGGTCGTCTTACCGCTCTTCTTGCGAGCGAGAAGAAAAATATTGGCATACGGTGCATCAAATAACTTATATCCTTTTGCCAACTTATCGCCATCTCCGTTTTGCTTAACTGGTTTCACCTTTACATTATTGATTTTCTCCATCACTCTAAATTTTGTCTACGCTAGAAATTCTAAACAAATAACAATTCAGCTAGCAGGTCAGTCTCAATACTGCCATTGTCCGTTTTAAGCACTCTAAAACTATATTGTCCGTCGGTCCAATTAATAATCCCCAAGTTGTAGCTAAGATTGGAAATGTTTGCGGTGTTGCTATCAGCGAATGTGCAAATGATTCCAATTCGGTCCATATGAAGAATTTTTGTTTTCGTTTCAGTCATATCATTCATATAGTGGATATACTTAACATTCATTCTAGTTGGGGTAAAGTTCAATTTAATGGTTTTGTCAAATGTTTTGCTACCGCCCGCAAAATCATTACTCAGAAAAATAATCTTTTGAAATTTATAGTCTGCCATACGTTTTGCAAACGTAGCTTTGCAATTGCGATGCCCTCTATACTAATCTTTATAAACTTTTTATTAATTAATATTTCTGCTCGGACTGCCTGCGATTTCTATTCAAGGGTCAGTGTTAAAAAAAATGAAAGTTGTGTGTGGTGTATTTAAAAAGGAATAGAAACAAAATTTAAATGTGTGTATAAACCTTTTAGTGATTGGTGTGTTAGTTTTGATGAAGCCCTGCCGTTAATTTGCTCAAATGATGCTTCTTGGTATAAAACTCAACTATATGAATGTTCATTTCTTTGAACTAGAAGGTGATGGAAGGCATATACCGATAAGTAAGGTCAAAATACCGACATAAGTGTTGGCTGTCTCGCACGGAAAGTTCTTTTCAGATAGCCTTACGATACAAAGGGTAATAATGGCGATAATGATACCCATTTGAAATAAGTATTTAATAAGTCGGCTGTCAGTTGGCCTGTTCTTTATACAACAACAATTCCAGTTATCTTCCAATTCGTGCTCTACTTTTTTTTCCTCAGTCTTCAATGAAATATCCAAAACACTGTTCTTCAACTCTGGTGTTAGTTCTCCATCTGCCATATCAATGAGTGGAGGTGGAGGGTGTAATCTAGGTGGCATTGTAATTACGGATTTCTGCTAATTGGTTTTTTTAATCGGCTATATCATTAGTTAGATTATTATTTTGCTTTTCTAAATAAATCACCTTTTCTGATAATTGTTGAACCGCTTTAATTAACGGGGCGATAAACTCGGAATAACCTATACCATAACCGACATCACCACTATCAATACATTTAACATCTTCTGGATTAACACTCACACCTTTCAATTCGCATTCTTTTCTTTGCTTTGGACACGGAACCATAATTGTTTCTTTTATAAAACCGCCAAAATCTAGCATATCCATTTCTGTTAGTATTTCTTCTAATTCCTGTGCTATCAAACCCGTTCTTTGTTTCTTGTTGTCATCAATCATACGATAGCAAACTGGATTTAACTTATTAATAAAATCTAAGCCTAAGCATTCCTTTATATCTTCTTTTTTTCGCCTATCTGAATATTGAATAGGATTAGACAATACCCATAACTGACCATCGCTTGCTCTTAATGATATTAAAGCAGTATTTGAATTATTCTCCCATATGAACCCACTCGTTGAAGAACCATTCACTCTAAATCTAATATCATAAGAAGTTAATCCTCCGCCTCCTCCTGCTGGTGCTGTTCCTCCACTTAATGATTTATTTGCTCCAGACTGAGACATATAAATTCCCCAGTTTGAATCAGTAGCATCCCATACAAATATTCCTCTCGCATTCGTCCCGTCTGTTTGTCCTTGAATTGCTATTTTTGCCCCATTAGTCGATAATGCCGATGATAGTGTGCCTGTGTATGTAATTCCCGCATTTGCCGTTATTAATCCACTTGCGGTTAATGTTGTTGTTGATATACCCGCATTTGCTGTTAATAAGCCCGTTGTGCTACTAATGTCCATTGCGACATTAAATGATACAGTATTCCCCACCGTCACTCCTGATTTATAATAGAAAAGAAGATTAGTGCCTTTTTGTATTAAAAAGTTAGATGTCGCAGAAGATGATTTCCATGCCCCTCCCGACACATAAGCATCAAAACCTAAAGTAATATCACTATGAGCATAATTCCACATTTGAAAAACTGGATAGACATCTGCTGTTGTTATTGCCTGTATATGCGGCCCCGCGGGATCGCTCGCCGTTCCCTATAACTCTAAGCCACCAGTTGCTTCTGTTCCCTTTGTTGAGTTGCCTATGATTATCGGTTTGCCTAGTGCTGTTGTTATTTTATCGCTCGTTGTTAATGTTGTAGTTGATATCCCCGCACTAGCCGTTATTAACCCTTTTGTCCATAAAGTCCCGTCTGCTCCATTTAACGACATTAGCAATTGTGCCAAAGAATTCTCCCATATAAAACCTTGGGTTGCCGCGTTAGCAACTCTAAATCTGATTGCTTCGGCGCTAAAATTATTACCAGCCACGGCCGTTCCTCCACTAAATGATTTGCCAACCCCAGACGACACCATATACATTCCCCAGTTATAGTCGGTAAGACTAGAAAAGAATATACCTGTATTGTTTCCTCCTTGATTGAAAACATCATGAAGCAGTATTTTAGCACCACTCGCCGTAATCTTTCCGCTAGCAGTTAAAGTTGTTGTAGTCATACCAGCAGTTGCCGTTAATGTAGTTCCCGTTATTGTTCCGCCATTTGTTATGTTGTTTGAGTTCATATCCAAAGCACCATAAAATCGCATACCGCCAGCATTGTTAAAACGGACAATGTCAGACGAAGCACTTTTATTATCCAAAAGTTTTGAAATATAAAGACCTGCTCCTTTTGCATCAAATGCTACATTCGTGAATACATAACCTCGTTGGTTCGCGGTTCCACTTGTAGCAGTATTTAGAGTAAATAAGAAATACTGATAATCACCTGATGTCTGTGAAAAGAATATATCTCCTCCATTTTGGTTTAATATCCTCGCCCCATTATATGTAATATTTCCACCATTAGTGATAGTTTGATTATTAAAATCGGCATTGTTCGTTAAAGTTAGATATTTTATCGTAGTGCTCGCCCCGTTGAATGTTTTACTTCCTGTTATGGTTTGGTCTGTTGTTAGTTTCACACAATTGTCATCCAGATATTGCCTATTTACCGCTTCATTTGCATTTTGTGGTGCTCCTAGATTAACAATCCGACTACTATTACAATCTAAGCCAGTAGCATTAAACCACGAAACAATCGTCCCGTCAATAATAAAACTTATTTTTTTCGCAGAAATTTCAAAGTTGTAATATGTTGCAGTTTTCATATCCAAACTAGCAATTGACCCGATATTACTTGTAGAATTAAAAACGATAAATGTGCCTTTTGTTGTTGAATTGATTGAGTTTCCAGTTATTTCCACACCACTGCTATATGTCTTAATTCCTGCTATGGTTTGGTTTCCTGTTATTTTCACATTTTGCCCGTCTAATGTATCCACATAACTTTTATTTGCTCCGTCCGTTGTTGCTGATGGTGTGGCTAAGTTTGTTATTTTGTTGTTGTTCAAACTTAATGTTGTTCCAGTTGCGGTTATAATTAAAGTATTACCTGAATATAACTCTACATACGAACCCGTTATTTGTATCGGATACCAAGTCGCTGTTGCTGTTTTTTGTGCTGCAATCATTCCTATTTTTGTATCAAATGCTATGCCGATACCATCAAAAGTAGTAGGGTTGGACGAACCACTTACTTCTAAAGTTGACATAAATTTTTTATTTCCTGCTATGGTTTGGTCTCCTGTTAGTTTAACCACCGAAGTATCAAGAGTAGAAACATCAACACCATCAACAAGATTAACATTTGTTATGCTTTGGCTTTTCATATCAATACCCGCACTAGCATTTATTATACTGCAAATGTTTTTATTCCTCCTATGGTTTGGTCTCCTGTTAGTTTGACCACCGAACCATCAACTGCGAGATTTGCGAGATTAATTCCATTATATGTAGAAGCCCCAGAAATAGCATAACCATTCATATTTAGTCCTCCCGTCATACTAGCAGTTCCGTCTAATCTAAGAAAGGGTGATGCCACATTTCTCCATTTCCCCGTGCTATACATAATCAGTTGGTTATCTGCTGGGAAGCCTGATATTGTCACATCGCTGTGGCTATATGCTTCCACTCGCTGACACCTTATTATTATTGTCTTGATGCTCAAATATCCATTCATCAACATCTTTGGTGTTTAGTAAATTAACTCCTGTTATATTCTTCCTTCCCATACTAATATTGCCTGTTTCATCAACATTTATCGGAAATGTTTTATTTACCAAGTTTATTGAATTATATGTTAGATAACTATTCATCGCCACTGGTGCTGTAATGACTACATCTGAAAGTGTGTCAATTGAACCGAGGGCTGTATTCTTCCATTTGCATTCTACATCGTTGTAAGTTAAGTATTGTCCGCTCGCTTGTGCAAATATGTTAGTGTCTATCAAATTGTATAAACTGGTTTGGTGCGGATTACTTGTATTAGAGCGGTGTTGAGTTGAGGCTTTGACTTCGTCGTTGTCCCTTACTCGTTGCTCTGTGTAGTATAAACGACTTCCTTCTTTAATGTCTGTTGTTGATTTGGTAGCCAGTCGTGTATCGAATCGGCCGTCAGTATAATAAAGATTTACGGGGTCAGCATCTTCTGGCACCCTATCTGTGTTTAAGCCGATAATATTAGTGTTCGTTAAATCTAAGTTGGCTATATTTAGACTATCGACAGCCAGCTCATTAAGGCCTAATAAACTTTTGTATTGGCTCATTGTAGGTGCTTTTTTTCAAAAACCACCTACGACCTCAAAAACTATTGCGAAGCTACGCTTGCAAAGCGTATATAATATAATATATATTTTAATGGCGGAGTTATAGAGGCGGCAGTCTCTATGTTTATTAATAAAAACTAAATAATATTATTTTGTATATTAATATAAACAAGTCATAAAATGCCAAGAGGTAATAGAGAGGTCGCGATGAAGAATCTTGAAAAGGGTTCGGAGGCTAAGAAGAACCAGGCTAAGCAGAGAAAGATTGAACGGGCGAAGGAATTACTAGCGGAGGAAGAGGCTAAGAATGTGAAAGAAATGACCAATGACGAAAAGATGGACCACATTACTAAGAAGCAGTTGGCTAAGGATATGATTGATGGGCGGGACGGTGAGATAAGTGAGGAAAGCAGTGAAAGCGATGAAGAGGTTGAACACGACTTTGTTGATATCGTTGCCCAACGGGTTGCGGGTATGAAACTTAAAGCCAAACAGAAGAAGGTGAAGAAAGTGTTAAAAAAGAAACTGCCTGAATTAGACGAGAGCGAGGATAGCGAAAGCGAGAGTGAGGAAGAAGAGCCCCAGCCTAAGAAAGGAGGGAAGAAGACTAGCCGTGTTAGTGTCAATGTTTATAATCAACAACCCGATAAACCAAAAAAAGAAAACAATGACACATCAAAGATATTTTTAAAGTTCTGAAACTTTTATAAAAGTTTCACAAAACCTTTTTGCTGAAACATTTTTTAAAATCTTTCAATATATAACTTTATGCCCGACTTATTATTTACTCTTTTATATATCGTGATAAACTACCTTCCTATTAGTCGCATACAGCTATCGCTGTAGTCGCATATAGCAATGGACCATAAGCATACATCTACCGATGTAGTCGGTACATCCGCTGACTCACAACTGGAAGAAACTCCAGGTAAAAACGAAGAAGAGCTTGAACAACAGAAAATTGAAGAGGCTTCTGAAATACACCATCAATCTAAGAACCCTAAAAAATGGAATACTATACTAGCCCCTGAGCCTGAACCATTAAGCCAAGTGTTCATTGACTTAATGGATATGTCTAAAATAGCTACTAAGAAAGGAAACAAAAACTACAACTTTGGTTTAGTAATGATTGATGTTTATTCTCGTCGTGGTTGGATTGAACCGATCAAAAATAAATCAACTGGCGAAGTATTGGAAGGATTAAAAAAAATGACGAAACCTAAAAGGATTACGTCAGACAACGGCAGTGAATATAAAGGACAAGTCGCAGAATACTTTAAAGACAACGGAATTCAACACACAACTAACGAAGTTGGTGACCACCGAACTATGGGCATAGTAGATAGATTTATTAGAACAATAAGAAATGATTTAAATTTTATGTGGGAAGTTAATGACGATTTTGTTTGGGTTCCTTACATTAATGAAATTGTTGATAATTATAATAATACATACCATAATACGATAAAAGCTACACCTATGGAAGTTTATTATGGTAAAAAGAAAAATGACCAAGAAATATACAGAGCCGGCCTCATTAATAAATTTCCTAAGGGTTCAACCGTAAGAAAAGAACTAGAAAGAACGGTTTTTTCTAAGGGAGATGTTCAGTATTCAAAGGCTATATATAAGGTTAAAGGGCGTAAAGGCTTCAAGTTAATTCTTTCAGATCACGAAATAGTCAGCCCTCAGCAATTATTAAAATCTAAGTTTGATAAACCGCTTGATGAAGAAGAACAGACTAATTCAAAATTAAAAAAAAAAACTCAGGATCGGAACACTCAAAGGTTATTAAATCGTGAAAGCATAAACCACAGTAATATAAGAACTTCAAGCAGAATGAAAAAGAAAATTGAAAAATTAGACCTTTAATAACCGAATAAATTCAATCCTACTTTATCCATAATTGATTGATGTTTCTCAGTTCTTGTATGTCTTTTTAAGTGTGCATATGAAATCATAACACCACAGTCACACTCAACTAATTTTGATTTGTTTTCTTGTATTTTTAGCTTTTGTAAATTACTGTATAGTTTTGATTTTTCTTTTCTGTATTGCTTTCTCTTTTCTTCATTTTTTTCCTCCCATTCTTTAAATTTCTTTTGCTATTTTCTCTTTATGTTCTTGCCTATATTTTCTAAATTGTTCTTTGTTTTTTTCACGATATTGTTTGATTTGATCTTTGTTTGCTTCATAATATTGCTCGTGATATTTGGTATCTTCCCTCCCTCCACTGCTTAACAGTTCTTCCTGCGATACATCTATTAATACAGTTTTCTGTCTGTCTCATTATTTCTCCTTCTCGCTTACAAAGTTCCATCTTGTTATTACAAGGAAACATTTCAATAAGTTCCATGTAGTTATCATCATATTTCAATATCTCAAAAGAAGTCATATATCGTTTGTTTTGCTTATAATGTGCTCTATGAGCATACAATCTTTTATGTAATGGGTTTGTAGTAGAACCTATATATTTGGTTTGTCTGGTGTGAACGAATAGCATATATCTTTCCTTGGTTGTAGTCTGGCATTTGTATTTTCTTGTCTCTTTTTGTCTTATTATGTCCTTTTCTATAATATGAAATTATTTTATAACAACCTTGCATTTTGGTTTTTATATCTATCGTGCCAATTTTATATCTATCGTGCCAATCAATAATGACACGATCACCATCTTGTGTATTTTCGTCACTGTCCGACATTTGCAAAGACAAGACCAGCCTCCACTTTCACGAACCAAAAAACACGAAATTATGATTTTTTGGTTGGTAAAAAAGGAAGCAGAAACGAACGACACGTCGCATTGAAGTTTTGGCTGATGAATTCTATTTCATTTTTCTATCTAACAGAAACTTCAACAAAAAAGTCAAGAAAAATCGCAAAACCCGTTATATTTCTTTTTTCGCAAATTAACAGCTGTGACTGTGTTCAATGTTGAGAAAGACTACGTGTGTCATTTTATTAACCGTTTCCACTTTTTCCCGACCGTTGCCTTTTTGTCCCATGCAGGCCGAACGGGGTGTGTCTCTGGTGGCGGGGGTGGTATGTCGTGAAAAAGTGTGCCGAAGTGGCACCCTATACTACTTTTTACCCTTGTTATTCCGGCAGCGCGCTTACTTTTCTTCATTTTTTTTGGCTGTTCTGCCTGGTCCCTCTCTCAATCGCAAGTCCTTGGCATGACGTAAACTGCCCGTCCTTGGCATGACTTTAAACTGCCGGTCCTAGCATAACTTGAAACTTTTCCGGGGATAGATAGATAGATATAATAATAATAATAATACTATATCTGAGGCGTACTGATGCAGCTAATGGCATATCCTCAACGGACATAAGCCTCCAACACCCTTGTTCGAGGTCCTCCACCCCCCCGTGTCAGTCTCTCGCCTGATGATCGGGGCCACCGATGGAGCTCCTGAGGGCAAGACTGCACTAAGCCGAGGTTATTCCGCAGTCCCAGCAACCTCTTGCAAGACGTCACCGAATGTGCAAGTGCATACACCAAGCGCGGTTGCTAGAGCTGCCTCGAAACCCCACCCATAACAATCTGGTGTCTGCTGGGTCCTGGGCTATCAACCAGCATATGCGGAGTTTAAGATCTTTTACGCGCGCAACGACCCTCCTCCCCAGCATCTACCACCAAAGGGTTATGAGTTGGCGTCACAGTTTAACGCCTTGAGACCATTGGGCTGGAACTCTGTTTAGCAAGTGTGACTAGGTTTTTTCATCGGGATTTCCCTCAAATATGCCACAGTCAGCACTCCAAGGCAGATTTACTATATCTGAGGCGTACTGATGCAGCTAATGGCATATCCTCAACGGACATAAGCCTCCAATACCCTTGTTCGAGGTCCTCCACCCCCCCGTGTCAGTCTCTCGCCTGATGATCGGGGCCACCGATGGAGCTCCTGAGGGCAAGAGTGCACTAAGCCGAGGTTATTCCGCAGTCCCAGCAACCTCTTGCAAGACGTCACCGAATGTGCAAGTGCATACACCAAGCGCGGTTGCTAGAGCTGCCTCGAAACCCCACCCATAACAATCTGGTGTCTGCTGGGTCCTGGGCTATCAACCAGCATATGCGGAGTTTAAGATCTTTTACGCGCGCAACGACCCTCCTCCCCAGCATCTACCACCAAAGGGTTATGAGTTGGCGTCACAGTTTAACGCCTTGAGGCCATTGGGCTGATAAATAATAATAATAATAATAATAATAATAATAGTGCTTCTCTGTCAATGGCTGATGCATTTCTGCACATGCGCCTCCATCGTCTCACCCGTGAGGGGAGTACGAAGAATTGACGATAAGCTCTAATGACACCCCCGCAAGGGCAGTTCCAACATTTCCAGACGGGCCGGTATGTTCAATGAAAATACTGGTCCAGAAATAGACCGGTATGTTCAATGAAAATACTGGTGGCACCGACGGGAATCGAACTGGCGACAGGGCCCAGATGGTAGAACTTGACCACTGGGCTATCACGGTGTCCAATAATAATAATAATAATAATAATAATAATAATAATAATAATAATAATAATAATAATAATAATTTGTTCTTTACTATACTATACTATACTATACTATACTATACTATACTATACTATACTATACTATACTATACTATGCTACACTATACTATACTATACTATACTATACTATACTATACTATACTATACTATACCATAGTTACTTAACTATACTATACTATACTATACTATACTATACTACACTACACTATCCTGTACTAATACTATACTATACTATACTATACTATACTATACTATACTATACTATACTATACTATACTATTACTATACTATACTATACTATACTATACTATACTATACTATACTATACTATACTATACTATACTATACTATACTATACTATACTATACTATACTATACTATACTATACTATACTATACTATACTATACTATACTACTGAACTGTAATATACTATACTATACTATACTATACTATACTATACTATACTATACTATACTATATACTATACCATACTAAACTATACTCTACTATACTATACTATACTATACTCACTATACTATGCTATCCTATACTACACTATCCTATCCTATACTATATTATATTATACTATACTATACTATACTATACTATACTATACAAGACTATACTATACTATACTGTACTATACTATACTATACTATACTATACTATACTATACTATACTATTACTTTTAATAATACTATTACTATACTAATACTATTACTATACTATACTATACTATACTATACTATACTATACTATACTAATACTATACTCTACTCTTTTCTACTCTACTATACTATACTATACTATACTATACTATACTATACTATACTATACTATGCTGTACTGTACTATCCTATACTATACTATACTATACTATACTATACTATACTATACTATACCATACTCTACTATACTATACTATACTATACTCACTATACTATGCTATCCTATACTACACTATCCTATCCTATACTATATTATATTATACTATACTATACTATACTATACTATACTATACTATACTATACTATACTATACTATTCTATGCTCTAGTATACTATGCTCTAGTATACTTTACTATACTATACTATACTATACTATACTATACTCTACTATACTCTACTATACTATACTATACTATACTATACTATACTATACTATACTCTACTATACTATACTATACTATACTATACTGTACTATACTATACTATACTATACTATACTATACTATACTATACTATACTATACTATACTATACCATACTATACTATACTATACTATACTATACTATATTATACTATACTATTACTTTTAATAATACTATTACTAATAGTAATTATAATACTATACTATACTATACTATACTATACTATACTATACTATACTATACTATACTATACTATACTATTATACTATACTATACTATACTACTATACTATACTATACTACAGTATACTAAACTATACTATATTATACTATACTACACTATCCTATACTATACTATACTATACTATACTATACTATACTATACTATACTATACTATACTCTACTCTACTCTACTCTACTCTACTCTACTATACTATACTATACTATACTATACTATACTATACTATACTATACTATACTATACTATACTCCTACTATACTCTACTCTACTCTACTATACTATACTATACTATACTATACTATACTATACTATACTATACTATACTATACTATACTATACTATACTATACTATACTATATGTGAGTGTAAGACATGCCGTTCGAGGAATCCTGAGCACGGAGACGGCTTTGAGTGTTGGAAGTGCAGTCGGAGGAATCCTGAGCATGGAGACGGCTGTGAGTGTTCGAAGTCCTCGGCATGCAGAAGAGTGTGAGTGCTGGGTCTGCGTTCCGCGCGGGCGCAGACTGACACGGCATCCTCGGTATGCAGAAGAATGGCACAGCAGTTCGATGTACATGCCGCAAGAATCTCGTGAGGTGATTATCTGATTCATGTATGTAAATAGCGGTTTGTGTTGCTCTGGGACTGCATGTTATGGCAGCTGGAGAGTACTACCAAGGCTCCAGCCTGGGAGGCTTGCTCGGGACCCTGCAGTCCCAGAGCAACTCCTTCATTAAAGTACTACCAAGGCTCCAGCCTGGGAGGCTTGCTCGGGACCCTGCAGTCCCAGAGAATTTTCTCGCAGGCATGGCGACAAGGCGTTAATAGGTATGTGTTTTTCAGCTTGATCTGTTGTTTTTATGGAGTTTGTGTGTAGGTTGCGGTTCCCTTCCTCGGCTGCGGCATAGCCGCTGCCGTCGCGCTTGTTAGCTGTAACATGGCCACCGGTCGCTTGTGCTGGTGCTGCGGTCCTTGCTGCTTTTGCGCACCTTTTCTGGCGTCCGTGGCGTATACTATACCATACTAAACTATACTATACTATACTAAACTATATTGAACTATACTATACTAAACTATACTATACTATACTCTACTATACTATACTATACTATACTATACTATACTATACTATACTACACTATCCTATACCATACTATACTATACTATACTATACTATACTATACTATACTATACTATACTATACTATACTATACTATACTATAATATAATATAATATACTATAGTAGACCATACTAGACTTTACTAGACTATACTAGACTATACTATACTATACTATACTATACTATACTATACTATACTATACCATAATGTACTATAATGTACTATACTATACTGTACTACACTATACTATACTATACCATACTATGCTATACTATACTATACTATACTATACTATGTTTAAATGGCCGGTCCTAGCATGACTTGAAACTGCCCCGGAGATAGATAGATAGATAGATAGATATAATAATAATAATAATAATAATAATAATAATAATAATAATAATAATAATAATAATTGAATAATTGAATAATTGAATGATTGATTAAATGATTGAATGATTGAATGAATGAGTGATTGATTGATTGATTGATTGATTGATGTTCACGCTTGCAGATGCAGCGGCGGCAGTCACAATCTCCGAAGACGGATGCCAAGCAGGTGTTGAAATATCTATCCCCCCCCCCCCTCTCTCTCTCTCTATCTGTCGCTCTCTCTCTCTCTCGTCTCTCCTCTGGCTATTATTATTATTATTATTATTATTATTATTATTATTATTATTATTATTATTATTATTATTATTATTATTATTATTATTATTATGAGCCCAATGGCCTCAAGGCGTTAAACTGTGACGTCAACTCATAACCCGTGACGTCAACTCATAACCCTTTGGTGGTAGATGCTGGGGAGGAGGGTCGTTGCGCGCGTAAAAGATCTTAAACTCCGCATATGCTGGTTGATAGCCCAGGACCCAGCAGACACCAGATTGTTATGGGTGGGGTTTCGAGGCAGCTCTAGCAACCGCGCTTGGTGTATGCACTTGCACATTCGGTGACGTCTTGCAAGAGGTTGCTGGGACTGCGGAATAACCTCGGCTTAGTGCAGTCTTGCCCTCAGGAGCTCCATCGGTGGCCCCGATCATCAGGCGAGAGACTGACACGGGGGGTGAAGGACCTCGAACAAGGGTATTGGAGGCTTATGTCCGTTGAGGATATGCCATTAGCTGCATCAGTACGCCTCAGATATAGTATTATTATTATTATTATTATTATTATTATTATTATTATTATTATTATTATTATTATTCATACCGATCCGTCTGGACCAGTATTTTCATTGAACATACCGGCCCGTCTGGAAGTGTTGGAACTGCCCTTGCGGGGGTGTCATTAGAGCTTATCGTCAATTCTTCGTACTCCCCTCACGGGTGAGACGATGGAGGCGCATGTGCAGAAATGCATCAGCCATTGACAGAGAAGCACTATTATTATTATTATTATTATTATTATTATTATTATTATTATTATTATTATTATTATTATTATTATTATTATTATTATTATTATTATTATTACTATTATTATGGACACCGTGATAGCCCAGTGGTCAAGTTCTACCATCTTGGCCCTGTCGCCAGTTCGATTGCCGTCGGTGCCACCAGTATTTTCATTAAACATACCGGTCCGTCTGGAAGTGTTGGAACTAATCGTGCGGGGGTGTCATTAGAGCCTATCGTCAATTCTTCGTACTCCCCTCACGGGTGAGACGATGGAGGCGCATGTGTAGATTTGCATCAGCCATTGACAGAGAAAACGGCCACCCTTGCCACGCGATGCCGACATTGCGTTAAAAGAGATCCGCATGTTTCCCACCGCTGGTCGAAGAAAGAAGAGCATCTGAGAGACGAAAGACAAAAGGCCCAGGAGACGCTCGAAAGATTTGACAGAAAAGAATCCGCCACCGGCGATGGTGTCCAAGGCACTCAAAACGATCTTGCGTTTGTCAGTGGGCAGCTCTACGAACCAAAAGCCCTTGCGAGTGTCCTTCAACCAACCGAGGGAACGAAAGGACTGGCCAATAAATTCTTCATGCCACGGGATGCCCAGATGTTCAGAGAGGCTATTGAACTGCAACCTAAGTGCCCTAGCCTCCTTCCAGGAAGAACAAACGACGTCACTATTATCGACGTACAGCTTCAACGGGATAGTCTTATAGAGAAAGATTGACTCGAGGGATCTAGCGTAACGATTCCAACCGTCAGCGGCATAGACACCCCCAAACCCGGGCACAAGAAGAACGAAGTACAAAAGCCCGCCGGTGACTGGGTCCCTGCACGAGGAGACCTGTTGCCAGAAGAGCGAAGGCAACAACGGGGTTTGATTGTAAGCAGATTTGACATCTGCCCCAAAAACAACACAATCGGGACCGGCTTGGATGATCCTAGCCATCTGCATGTCGTGTGTATAGTATTCTACCCCATCGTCCGTTCTTGGGCAAAGCTGGTTGAAAGAGAGAAAACGGGGGAAGGAAAGGTCGTTGATCAGTCTTTTTTCCCCATTTTCGGGATGCCGTTTGTCCTTGGGGATGGCATGCTCACGTGTCACGATGGCTTGGTGTTGCAACAGCGATTCGGAAAGGGAGGCCTCGTGAACGGGCCCGCCATGAAACCTTTCTTAACCGCTTTTATGTTTGCCTCATAAATCTGCCGGTTGTCTTCTTCGGAGAGAGCATGAGCGAGAGAATAGTCACGTAAGAATTCTCCTGTTCCTCTGTAGTGAGTATCAGTGCCTGTGAGGAAGCCTTCAAGCCAAACGACCTCTGCTTCCGGCGGCCGGCGCGGCGTAGCCGTGCCGGCGGAGCCGGCGCGTGTTTTCTCCGGTGTCTGGTAGGCCTAGGTTGGAAAGTTGGGAAGATCGTCAGATCTTCCCAACTTTCAAACGCCCGCCCACGCTTCCCTTGTTTTTTTTTGTTTTTTTCTTTCTCTCCGTCTTTTGTGGGCTTCTGGTGGCGTTACGTGATCGCAGATGACCTCTGCTGGTTCCGCTTTCTCCGTCGTTCTTCTTGTCTCCCTCGGACCGTTTGGTGCTTCCGTTGGTTGTAGTTGCCGTGGACAACGAGTCACTAGGTTGGCCTGCTCTGTTCGCTTGGTGCCTTCCCTTGTCTAGTGTAGGTTTGTCCCGGTCCTTGGGATTGTTCAGTCACTCTAAGGTTAGTACACTGTCCGCTCTCCCCTCCTCCGCCCGGCTTCCTTATCCGGCTTCGATGGATAGTATTGCTCCACTTTTTAATATTTACCTTCCACTATCCCCTCCTCCACCCGGTCTTCTAAAGTCGACTAGTAGAGCGTGCCGGTCTTTGTTAAGTTTCAGTCCTCAAGTTTTTAGGTGCGGCTGTTTCTGAGTTCCGAGTGTACATCAGAGCCGCCAACTGGAAGTGTTTGTAAACTTGATGGACTGAAATATTTGAGCCTAGCCCCTCTTTCCCTTCCACACTCTTCCGACGAGTTCGGATGGTTAGGCCAATAAAGCTTTTTGTTCTCTTTACTTGTAAATTCGAAACTACGATTCGGAAATTTTAATGATAATATTATTAATTTACAGACGTGTATTCAAGTATTAATAGTAAATAATGCCACTCCCAACTTACTCATTCCAAGTCGACACACAAAACAGCATCCTTGAACCAACCATTCATCATAATCTTCTTTTCAAGGACTAACCTTTCGACGACTGCACCTCCTCTCCCTGAGTATCCCACAGATTTCTACAATAACATTTAGAAATTTGCATTAAAGGTTACGAAAGGATAGGTTGCAATACCTGAATTTGGTGGTCCCGGACCCCCACATAGGAATCCATCCACTGCGCCCAGTAACCCTGCAGTAACACTTACTTGGTGGCACAAACACCACAGTCAGACCTGAATACGTTCCCCTGTACGCTTTTGGCTTTTTGCAGGCTTAGACATCTCCACTGTCGCCACAACCTTTAACACACACAAGATTCCTTAGCACACACTATGTAAACATCAGAAACACATGCTTTTCCTGCAGCTTGTCTGGCCGTGCAACCCAGTAGCTTCATCACTTCCTTTGCGTTGCGGCATGCAGATGTCCCACTAGAGATGGAAATCAGTGCCTGGGCGGATAATTGGGGTGTGGACGAAGGGAAAGGAATTGGCGGAGTAGGTATCAATGTTCTTTTTTTCCAGAACCTCGCTGCTATGTATGTTTGCTGTGTTCCAGAGTCAGAGACTGACAAAAACACCCCTACCGAAGTGGGGGAGTGGGGGCTAGTGAAAGGCAGCAAGTATAACGATTGTGTAGAGCAGCCATTAAGTCAGAAGATCTTCGTCGGTGACAACCCAGACCTGCAGTGGTTTCTCGCGCATCAGCAGACCAAAATTTTTCATTCGGTCCTCAATGTGCTTGGTCTGGCTGATATGTTACTGTTTCTATATGTCTATGGTTGGTACAGGATCAGACTGAAGTTGAGGAGCAGAGGATGGTTGTCGCCAGGGCTCATCGAAGGTATAGACGTTTCCCTTTCCTCTCTGCCTTTATTATTGCTCTCCTCTCTCAGGTTTCGACGTAAAGTGTTCTTTGCGGACGTCAAGTGTTCGTTGCCAGTAAGGGAGAAGGATTACCTGCAGATGGGTACTCGAAAACCGCACACCGAATGTGTTGCATGTACGTGTTTGTACTGTGTGCAGCTAGTCTTTGGCGGTCCGCTGGTGTCGAAGTTATCAACATTTGCGAGATGCTAAGTCTGAGAAAGTGTTCAGACTATACCAAAACCTCCCTCGCATGGTTGGAAGCTACCTTGGGTTTGCACGGGGATCAGAGGGATGAAACGTTGGAATATGATGCTTTCGTCTTCGATAACTTCCCTCGGCTGGGCATGTTTCATCGCACGTTGCCAACGGTGGATGCAGAGGATTGGAAGAAAGCGGGGTACACGACTAAGAGTCCGATTCTACCTGGCACTGGCGTAGCGTCCACTGCTTGGCAAGGTATTACTGTGCTCATGCGACTGGTATTGTATGAATGCTGCGCATTTTCGAAGTTCAGTGAGTGGGTGTCGGCGGCTAGTGCTACTGGTAAGCAGAAGCAGGTGGAAGCGAAGTGGCATGTCACCTACAAGGACCGCTGGCCTAAAAAACCGAATTCACCCCCCCCCCCCCCTTAGGCCTTGGCAAGGTACTTGTCGATCGATCATTTAGGTGCGTTGCTGCGAGGTAAGGCAGGAAGATGGCTTGATGTGGTCTTGCTTTACCTTTCGTGAGTTTTGTAGAAATGATAAAGCACGTGGTATGTGTTGCCTGCAGTCGAGCACATCAAGTACGTGCGGGCAATGAACATCCTCCAGCGCCTGTTTCCGTTCGACAGAATTGGTGCAATCAGTACGCTGAAGAAGTGGACCTCGGGGTGGAGAGACAGTGTATGTCACGCCAGTATTGATCTACGTATATATATTATTATGTATGTATATGTCTGTGTACATATGTCTCTGTCTGTATGTGTGTATGTGTGTATTGTTGTAGCAACGCGGCCAGTGGAAGGAAAGGTTTACCTTCTACCGAGCGAACAACGTGGTTTATATACCAAAGACTCCTGCAGAGATGTAGGAAATGTTTGTCGATGATCATGATATTGAATTGTTTTTGTGAATGTGCAGGGACTTGGTCGTGAGCGTGGGCCAGCAGTCAAGCCCAGAAGAAGGGAAAGGACAGGGTGGAGACGAGATGAATGAAGAGGACGTTGAGGCTGAGATAAGGAAGAAAGAAGATGATATTGAAAAGTTGAAAAGTTTGCTTGAGGAAAGACAGAAAGGGGTGAAGGTAGGCAAGCGAAAAAAGAAAGGGGTGAACGGAGGCAAGGGAGGCAGGAGCAAGCAGGCAGGCAAGGGTAGGAAGGCAGGCAGGGGCAAGAAGGCAGAAGAAGATAACGAAGAAGATGAAGAAGAAGAAGAAGAAGAAGAACAGGAACAGGAACAGGAAGAGGAGGGAGAAGAAGAAGAAACAGAACAAGGAATGCAGCAGGAGGAGGAGAAAAGAAAGAAAAGTGTGAAGGGAGGCAAGCATGCAGAAGAAGAAGAAGAAGAAGAAGAAGAAGAAGAAGAAGAAGAAGAAGAAGAAGAACAACAACAAGACAGGGGCAAGGGGGGAGAAGAAGAGGAGGGAATTCAAGAGAAACAGGTGCAGGCAAGCAATGGTGAGAAGGCAGGCAGTGGCAAGGGTAGGAGGCAGGGGCAAGGGGGGAGAAGAAGAGGAGGACGACGAGGAGGACGAAGAGGGGAAGGGAATTCAAGAGGAACAGGTGCAGGCAAGCAATGGTGAGAAGGCAGGCAGTGGCAAGGGTAGGAAGGGAGGCAGGGGCAAGGGGGGAGAAGAAGAGGAGGACGACGAGGAGGACGAAGAGGTGGAGGGAATTCACGAGGAACAGGTGCAGGCAAGCAATGGTGAGAAGGCAGGCAGTGGCAAGCAGGAAGAAGAAGAAACAAAAGAAAAAGGAAAAGAAGAAGGGGGGGAGGAGATGGGAGATGCAGAACAGGAAGGGGCGAAGGCAGGCAGGAGCAAGAAATCGAAGGCAGGCAGGGGCAAGGAGGCAGAAGAAAAAGAGGAGGACGGGGAAGGTGCAAAACAGGAAAATGTCAAGCTAGGAAGGAAGAAGCGGGCAGACAAGAGTAAGCAGGCAGACAGTGGCAAGAAGGGAAGGAAGGAAGGACAAGGAAATAGAGAGCTGTCGCAGACAGAGATAAGCACACAAGTGTATTCTGATGGTGGCAAAATACAGCAAGAGAAGAAGCATAGCAAGGATGTTGAAAGTTTCCAGCCGGTAGAGGAGGGAAAGCCTGGTAAAGATGAAATGTGGGAAGTGGGAGAAAGCGCTAAGTTTGGTAAGCTGCGAGTGCATGTGCATGCGAGCAACGCAAAGGAAGTGATGAAGCTACTGGGTTGCACGGCCAGACAAGCTGCAGGAAAAGTATGTGTTTCTGATGTTTACATAGTGTGTGCTAAGGAATCTTGTGTGTGTTAAAGGTTGTGGCGACAGTGGAGATGTCTAAGCCTGCAAAAAGCCAAAAGCGTACAGGGGAACGTATTCAGGTCTGACTGCGGTGTTTGTGCCACCAAGTAAGTGTTACTGCAGGGTTACTGGGCGCAGTGGATGGATTCCTGTGTGGGGGTCCGGGACCACCAAATTCAGGTATTGCAACCTATCCTTTCGTAACCTTTAATGCAAATTTCTAAATGTTATTGTAGAAATCTGTGGGATACTCAGGGAGAGGAGGTGCAGTCGTCGAAAAGTTAGTCCTTGAAAAGAAGATTATGATGAATGGTTGGTTCAAGGATGCTGTTTTGTGTGTCGACTTGGAATGAGTAAGTTGGGAGTGGCATTATTTACTATTAATACTTGAATACACGTCTGTAATTTAATAATATTATCAATAATCTTTTCCAATTGGAATAATAATATTATCAATATCCTTTTCCAACTCGAATTGAAGTTAGGGTTAGGGATGTAATATAAATAAATAACTAATTCACCGGAGCTGTGATATATTTCTGACTGATATTTTAATAAGTTTTTTATGAAAATCTTGTCGAAATGCCTGATTAGTCAAAATAATTTTGTCAAAATGACTGATTAGTGCGAAACAAAGAGGGGGTCTTTTACCCCCTCCTCACATCTTTTTTTTTAACTGATTAGTCAAAATGTAGCTAGTTTTACGACTAATGTATGTGACAGAATTGTCAAAATGACAAATAGAAAAAACTAGCTGGAAACCAGTTTCCAACATTTTTGACTAATCTGTCAATTTTTGACAAAATTTTTTTGTCATCTTTGAATTGATTTATCATTTTCTGGCTTATTTGTCAGTAATTGACTAGTAACGTAAATAATGGGTTAGGGTTAAGTAATGGGTATTGGTCTTTGTTTGTTGAACTGGGCAGCCATGTTTAAACTGTTTAGTCATTATTTTGACTAGTTAGCGCAAGTTTGTATTAGTCATCTTTGAACTGATTTAATGTTTTCTGTGTCTGTCAGGAATTGACTAGGTACCTAAATAATGGGTATTAGTCATTATTGAACTGAGCCGCCACATGCATGTTTGAATTGTTTGATCATGATTTGACTAGGTAGCTGGGAATTTGTATTGGTCATATTTAAACAGATCAGTCATTATCAAACTGTTTAGTCATTATGCGACTAGTTACCTTGGAATTTGTATTAGTCATTTTTGAAGAACTGTTCAGTTGTTATTTGACTGGTTAGGTAATTGCTGACAATTCATGGATGGGTTTGGCAGCTACGAAACCAATACAGTAGGCAATGTTTTGTAAGTAAGTATTGAATACATATCTAAAAGTATGTATTATTTTTGACACATTAGTCAATTTTACAAATAGTTTTTAATGATTTTTTGACTAGTACATGATTTATAATACATGATTTCTGACTAATCTGTCAAAAAATGTATTATTTGTGAATGCAAAACTGCTGGAAACTTGTTTTTAAAAAAAAGAGGGTTTTAGGCCTTAATTTCGTGTTCGTAGTGTATCGCGGTATCGCATTTCACGGGCCTAAATCGTCACAAGAAGGAAGGACGTATTCCAAGATTACTTTATGGCCAGATGCAGCACATAAGGTCTGTAAGAAAACCGGAAAGTCACGTACAGGTTATATAGTGCTTTGGGGTGGAGACCCGGTAGCTTGGTTATCGAAACGACAGACTAGAATTGCTCTAAGTTCTAATGACGCGGAAATTTTCGCAGGAGCAGAGTGCATACGAGAAGGATTGGCTATCAGACGCATAACAGAAGAGTTAGGTATAGCACAGAAAGGGCCGATAGAGCTTACGAAGACGGACATTCCGGCTGAGCCGACTTTTTTAGATGGGTTTGGAGTGTGTAATCGCCCGCAGGGAAATTATCTCACACGGTGGGGGCACCTACGCCAACCCCGCGCTGCCAACCCCACCCCGACGCGCGGACGGGGTGGGGTTGGCAGCGCGGGGTTGGCGTAGGTGCCCTGAACAGTTTTTAAAATCTTTACACAGACATTGCTTTTATTAATAAAACACTTGCTACTCAACAGGAAGCGCAGTAATCATATAAATGAAATACTCTCATAGATAGAAACAAATGAAAAAGAAATTGTAGCTAAAATAAAATATAACTATAGAAAACGACTGAAAAACTCACGTATGGGATCTAACATGATTAGCATCCTCAAACGAAGTGAAAACTCTTGTCAGAAGGCATCTTAGGAGGTGACGCCGCATTTTCACGCTACAGATCGAGAGAGAGAGAGAGACAGAGAGAGAGAGAGAGAGAGAGAGAAGGAAGAGAGAAAGAAGGAAGAGAGAGAGAGAGAGAGAGAGAGAGAGAGAGAGAGAGAGAGCTGAGAGAGAGAGAGAGAGAGAACAAGGGGTATGAGGATAAGCTTGGAAGCTTAAATCCCAGAGGGCCTTAAATCCTATATTTTACAGTTAACCGTTTACCCGGGAGTGGTGAGGTTTTGTTAGGATGTAAATTACACAAAGCTGTGGCATCGATATTGAATAACCTCCCACATTAATAGCGTTAACCCGATCCTTTTGTAGCGTATGTGGTATCCGTTTGAAGTTAAGGAAAATTTGCACGGAAATTCCGTGAAATTTAGCAGTTTTCCCGTGACTGGGAATTTATGGCTAAATAAGGGAAATTCAAGTGCACTTATGGGTGGTGGTTTGTGGTATGTTCAAGTTTGGCATTGTGCAGGTTACGGACGTAACGCATAGTGTCAGATGACCAGTGTCAAAGGGACACTCCGTTTTTAACGGTTTTTTCCCTTTGGATTGTTGTTGGGATTCAGTTCAGACCTGACTTCACTTTCTTTTACAGAAGTGGAGGTTAGTCTTGAACCAATTGTGTTCAATCTTATTACTAAATTCCTTTTTACTATTGAGCTCGTAAGGGTAAGACCTCCGGTCTTAATACAAAACGAAAAATAGCTTATGTATTCAGACACATATCAGACTGCCAAGTGAGCACCTTAACGACCGGCCAAAACCTTTACCGTTGAAAAGTCACTCTTTTTGACCGGTTCATCAGATTCTCCTCTGCACGTCGGACGTTTCGAGTTCACTAACTAGTTCTGGATTGCGTTCCGAGAAATGAATTTAAACGATCAGTTCAAAGTTCTTTTTAGCTATTGCCATTTTTCCCATTCGCACTACCTTTTCCCCCGATTTCCAGTGAAACACGCGTTACGGTAAATTTGTAGACAAAGGGAATGATTCACGGAAAAACACAATAACTAACTGTTTTTTCCGTTCCCAGTCATTTTCCTCGAAACCCAAAGCAATTTGGATTTCAAGTCCAACAACCCGACACTATCCGTTTGGTGACTGTTAATTTGAAGACTCGCGACACTATCCGTTTGAGAACTGGAGCCCTCACAATCTACGTTCTACACTTGACAGTACGTTGCACCCAAGTCTGCAATGAGTTCGAAATTACGTAAATAAACGAAGTGACCTCTCTACTATTGATTGAAATTTCACCTGCTCTGATTGGGTCAGGACTCAAAGCAACCATAGTGTTCTTATTAAGAGTTCGTTGTATCTGCCTACTTGAAGAGTTGTATACAAACTCACAATTCGAAAATTTTCCTTCCAAGTGAAAACTACACACACAGAGTTGGTGTGTTCTGTGCGGCACAGATCGATTTGCAAAGACCCTCTCTTTCAGGAGTTGGTGTGTTCTGTGCACAGATCGATCCTCATGATGACTTAACCGCGAAGGTCGTCCTATTCCCGGCACCTCTTGCCCCATCTCTCTTTCGAAAACTGCCGTGTGGTTTTTCACCGATCCCCCTTCCAAAGGCCCAACGACCTGTATGTAGTCTTCCATAATTCCCAAAGCCGCTGCCTTATCTTCCGAAGTTCCCTCCCAAGTCTACGCCTGCTCCTTCAATGCCTTTCTAGCCTTATCAGTTTCCTCTTTGATCTGTTCCTCAGTTGCCTGCCCCTGTATGTCTTCCACCGCCACCTCTGTTCCATCCCCATCTATCCCCTCCCGCGACCGGTATAAGGTGGGAGTTTTCCACTCCTGATCCGCGTACCGCGCTAGCTGGTCTATCATCATAGCGTATTGGATGGCATGAGTTCTGTGGTATACTCGGATATATGTTGTTACGATAGTAGGATATTTAATAACAGATAACTGTTCTAACGATGTGAAGACTGAGGGACTCCGTAATCTCCAGACCAAGGATAACCGGCAGACCTGAACGGTAAGTATTGCCATTATATACTGGGTGGGCCGGCATAATCCCTTCTCTCTCTCCCCCCCCCCCCCGAGCGCGCTCACCAGTATGCGCGCGAGGAGTCGAATTGACGCCCCCGCCGACCAACCTCGGGATAAGATGCAAATACGAACCTGAGTGACGGTCACCGCCGTATTTATATTAACGAATTAAGCAAAATTTCAAGTTGGGCCAAACGCCAACACTTACACTACGTAAGATTTTGATTAACTTCCAGTTAGGCCATGCGATGATACTTCAATCCGCGCCACCCGCCGCCCGTGAAATCAGATTTCCACCACCTTCTGCCCGAAACCATTATTACCCTCTGCTGGGATGAAATACTTGCCTCTTACCCCCAATTCCCCGTAACCGGCCCCTAGTCACTCATCGTCCCCCCGACCTAGTGTCGGTCTATATATCCTGTGCGAGTCTTCCCTTCCCCGCTTCCGTAACTCCGCTGATCTCGTTGATCCGGTGCTCGCCAGGCTGTGCCGTCGCTCGATCGATCCTCTTGCTCCGCCGCCGGTCCCGTTGCCCTGAAGCCGCCCTCGTCTCGCACAGGCTGGATCCAACGTGCAGAAGCCAATGGCATCCCCATCGCGTGCAAGCCCGATCCGATGCCCTGTCCGCATTTGATACGTCTGGCTTTTAATAGCCTCGTAGTGCCCTCTCGGTACGCTGTAGTCCCGGTCGCCCAGCCCAAAGGTAACGTAGGCAAGGAAAGGCTCCCCCGGACCTTTGCTACCCCCACCAAGGCCCCCCCAGCTCTGAAACGCCATGCTTAAAACGAACCTGAGTGCCGATAACACGAATGATATTTACCCCCTATCTATCCGTCTATCCATCCCTTCTCCCCCCAAAAGAGATCAGTGTTCCTCTTCAATCCCCATCTTAACCCCCCTCTTTGTTCCGCTCCCGCTCTGGTGCCCCCGTTCACCCGAATGTCATAGTAGCCGCTTCCCCGTTATCATCGTCGTCATCTTTCTCTTCTTCTTTCTCATCGCTGTCTCGCGTCCCCTCTCCTCTCCCTATTCTATCCCTACTCTGTACTATTCTGTCCGCCCCGCTTTTTCTATTCTATCCATCCTATGAATTATCCCTATTTGTTATCCCCTGTCTTCCTCGCCCCTCCACTATCCTACCCCTCTCTATCTAGACTGGATTAGTCACTATGCATTAGCCCCAGTCTTGACCCGTATGCCGCTTTTATCTGCAGGTATATATGAACAATATATAGAGTTCGATGCCATCGCTCGTCATAGAGCGGAAGAATGTAAAGTCTTGGGCCGCTCCGCTCCGCAGTTTCCCCCGAATGAGCCTATAAGGCATAAGACATGTATGTCATATATTTCCCGATATATCCGCTATTTCCGATAGGGCAATAGTCCGCTATTTCCCGTAAGCCCTTGTAGTTGTCTAATATGTCAGTTTAATATTCCCCCATAATCCCGTAAAATCACATATATTATAAATGGGTCTATAACCCGCGAGCCCGTATAGTATAATAATTTCCTCGACGTATATGTGCATAACCCGTGCTTCCACCATGTGTACCTCGTCGGTATAGACTTCGAGTCGCTAGCCCGTCGCTGTACCTGTAAAAGTAAAAGTATACCGCTCCCCTCTCTCTGATCGTCAATCATCTTCAATCCCGTATAATATTCATACACTCATCACCCCCATAGATTCCCGTAAGTCAGTAATACCGTTATCACCCCATCATATACCCGCAAGTCAGTAATACCGTCATCACCCCATCATATATCCGCAAGTCAGTAATACCGTTATCACCCCATCATTTACCCACAATTCTTATTCTGTCCATATCATCTCTTCTTGTTCTTCTCTATCATCGTTCCTTACTTCATTCGTATTCTGTCTTTTCGCTCGTCTCTAGTTCATCACCCCCTTCATTACTGTGCCCTTCCTCTTGCCCGGGTCATCGGTGGTCGTAGGCCGCTTCTTACCCCTGGACCCTACCACCGCTGGCGGGGCCCCGATAATTTCGAAAGGCAAGCCCTCCGCATCTATCTCGTCCCAAATGTGTGCCGGCATCCGCCTCTCTTCCGTAAGATCGAACGGCACGTTCAATATTAACCGCGGTCTCGTCTGAATTGTAAGGGATATGATCTTCATCATCCAACTTGATAGTGACATCCCACGTTTCCAACGTAATCTATCTCTCAAACGCAGAGTTTAGGGAAGCTACCCCGCTAAGGGTATAGAATAACCGAAGAAAAGACTTTTAATAACTTTGGGTCACACAAAATGTTATGACCTTAACAGAATGGTAATACTCATTTGATTCTAGGCATTCCAGACTATGATTCGCGAATACTCTAGAAAGTGTCCTTGTCAGTAATAAAGGTATTAATAACTGTCCGGCCTATGAGCCTGCCTATGACTAAGACTATCCAAATTACCGGTAAATTGACTAGGTGGAGTAACGGTTATTAATAGTACATTACAACGCTCCCCCTTAGTCGCAAGTCATAGGCTATATTAGTGGCCAGTGTGTAATATTAAAAAAAATAGTGGTGAGGATCAGTTATGGGTAACCCTAAGGTCATCAACTCCCAATTTCATCACATCCTCTATGCATGTATTTTTGTAGTCATGCAATAACATGTATGAAGTATGTATGTGTTCAAAAATTTGCAAGCGCTTCCCGTAGAGGGTAGCAAAAATCGAAAAAAAAATTTAGATTTCCTATTCTAGGACAGAAAGAAGGATAGAAAAGCAGGTGCGTCGAGCAGTCCGAGGCTGGATCGCCGACTCGGACTACCATGCGAGGCCGGCAAACGCGAGGCTATCCCCAACTTAAATGCGCAAAACAAAACTGCTGCAACAAGCAACAAACTGCACAAAACACTCAAAGCAAACATAAGTGGACATGCAAATCCCGAAATTACTCGACCTTTACCGTAAATTTGTTAAGTAAATACTCGAATTGTTCTTTCGGTAAATATTTTGTCATTACATCACCTATCTGCTTTTTCGTACCTACTTTTACAAACTTAATTTCACCGTCTCTCTGCAGGTGGTGCATAAAGTGTAATTCTAAAGGTAAGTGTTTAGTTCTATTACCTGACATACCCCTCTCTGCCGCCAAGATTGTTTGAGAGTTATCCTCAAATAATTCTATCGGGCTCTTTTGGGCTATGTTTAGTTCTTGTGTGATGTGTTTCAGTGCAAGTCCCTCTCTAATGCACTCAGTTGCTGCAAATATTTCAGCATCATTGGAACTTAGGGCGATGCGACTCTGTCGCTTTGATAATCATGCAACTGGATCGCTGCCCCATAGGATCACGAATCCAGTGCGGGACTTCCCTGTTTTCTTACAAACTTTGTGAGCCGCGTCGGGCCACATGGAAAGTTTGGATAGGTTTGCCCTTCCTGCTCTGACTTAGGCTCATGGTAAGCTAAACCTCGATAAGAGTTAACTAAATAACGAAAGATTCTGCCTAACATCGCATAAGTTATTCCCTTATCGATAGTTTGCGTGACACTTGCCGAATTTAGTGCTTGTTCTATATCGGGCCTTGTCATCTTCGCGAGAAATAGCAAACGACCAACTAAACTAGGAATAAAAAATTTTAACAAGCTGGCTGATTCCGACATCGGTTCAGTGAAATGTTCTTGCGCTGGAGTACTGACGGGTTAGCAGAATCGTAACCTACTTCTTTTAGTATCTGCCGCTGATATTTTTGCTGATGCAAAATTATTTTCCCGTTCGATTACTCTATCTCTATTCCTTTGAATTCACGGGCTATACCGAGTCTCTTGAGCGGGAAATGTTTTTCTAATGCGGACGCAAAACGCTCATATGCTTGTTTGTTTGGTGCTGTGAACAACAAGTCATCTACATGAAATATCCCTACTATCGCTTCTCTTAAAGCTTTATCATTTTCTATAAACATACATAAATCAGAATCTAGCAGTCTAAAACCTAGCTCCTCTAACTTGGGTGCTAATATCTCATACCATCTTCTTCCTGCCTGAGGTGCGCCATATAAGGCACCATCTATACGCCATATCATCCCCTTATGCCCTTCTCTGTCTACACTCTCTGGCGCATATGCATAAACAGATCATTCATACGAGCATTCAGGTATGCATTTTTAAAATCTATGCCGTATAGTTTGTGTTTGTGCCAGGCAGATAGTTTGGCGAGAAATAAAAGTGAATGGTGCGCGGCGCAAGGAACAAAGAGCTGACCTGGGTTATAGCTAACACCGGGTTCTAATATATCTCCCCGTAAAGCTAAACGA
The DNA here is from genome assembly GCA_019918135.1 of Paulinella micropora. Classification (NCBI taxonomy): domain Eukaryota; phylum Cercozoa; class Imbricatea; order Euglyphida; family Paulinellidae; genus Paulinella; species Paulinella micropora. The sequence goes on from WBZZ01003204.1 coordinate 57,514, forward strand.
GACTTTATGAACTTTTTCCCGTTCTCATCTAACTTTACTTTGTGAACCCATGTCAATCTAACTATTTTACTAACTCCTGCCTTGCTTGCCTCCTTATAGGGTACCCATGTGTATGTGTTAAAGGATTGAAGAGTTTTTAGTTCTGCTTTCATACCTTCTAAAACATCTTTAGCTGTCAAACCTGCCTTTATGACATCTTTGGGTACTCTAACGTCTACATACAAATAAAAATCACGAATCTCATCTGCCACCATACGGTCATCGCATAAGAACATATTAGCAGGACTTTGCATCGGGTATTCGGGATCTTTCACGGAGTATTTGTGGATTTCCGAATTCAACATCCGTTCTTCTTCGTCTTCAAACTTAACTATGTGGGTGGGCTGAGGTCTGTCTCTTACTACTAGTCTATCTCTGGGGTCACACACTCTGCTGACTACCCCTACCCGTACTATGCTCTCCCATCCCACACCGTACTTTTTCTTCGCCCATCCATCTCCCCATGCACGCGCTGGCACTCTTACTACCTTACCTATCAGCTCTTGAGCCTCTCTCTTTTCTCTCTTGGGCTCATTGCTAGGGGTAAATCTCTCTACTGCCTTGCGCTGCCTTTTACCGGGGATTATGTTACTCTCCGTTACTCTCTGACTCTGTTCCCACGTTAATCCCTTAGATGGTGGTGATTTCTCTTCGTATGCACTTCTTTCATTTATTTTTACTGGATCTGTTGGATCTTGTTCATGTTCATGCTCTTGTGGTTTGATCTTGTGCTCTGTGGGTGATTGTTGTGGATAATGTGGCTCTGGACTTGTGTGTAGGCGTGTATGTTTGTGATCCAGTGTATTGTTCTCCACATGCTCATTTTCATATGCATGCTCATTCTCATTCACATCGACATCAACATTTTCTATTTCCCCCTCAGCTTCATCAAACTGTGTTGTTGGGTGGTCGCTGTTGACGTTGTGCGGTGACTTAGGTGATTGAGGTGGTGACTGGGGTGGTGACGCTTGTGGAGATGTGTGTGGTTGCTCACTCTCATTCTCATTCTCCCCCTCAGAGTCATCATTATCCCACGACACTAGTTTAGGAGGATGAGCTTGTTTACCGATTTTGTGAATATTAGATCTTACATCTCTCACTCCGGAAATTATCTTCATACCATCCCATACGCGGTATAGTTCCCGAAATAGATCATATCCAACTAGCATCACCTTTTTCCCTCTGTACTCTCCCTTCCGCACTTTAGTCTTAGGTACATGTAACACACCCATGCATCCTATTGGTTTTAAGTGAAAGAGTGCTGGTTTTCTACCTAACAGCTGTTCATAGGGCGAGATTCCTTTGCGTTCCCCGTGAATTGCCGGTAGTATGTTGTGAATGGTTGTGGCTGCGTGTTTTAATTCTGCCCAGAATTGCGGCGGTAATTTAGCGTGATATCTCATTGCTCGTGCAGGCCCCGCCGTAATATCATTCACTTTTTCCGCAATAGGATTCCCGTCTTTATCGTTTGTCGCGGAAGTTTTCCAAATAAAGCGAATATTTTTCCACCACTTAATGACTTCCTCCGGAATATCAAATTCTTGATCTGCACGAATTTCTTTTACTTTGTTTCCTGTCTGTCTCTCATAAAAGGCTACAGCTTTTTTTAAACAATCTACAAACTCATTCTTATGGGCTAAATAAAAGTCAAGAATGAATAGTGAGTAGTCGTCGGTGACTGAAATTTATACAGTTTACCACCTATTGATCTAGTTGCACACGGTCCTGATGTGTCAATGTGTAGGATTATACCTGGCTTTTGGGCTCTTTCTATCGTATTAACTGCAAAACGTGGCAAACGTTTAGACTTTCCTATCATGCAAGATTCGCAGAATCTCACATCACTCTCATCACCAACTAACTTAATGTTCAGAATTTTTGCCAATAGGCGCATCTTTGTTAACCCATAATGCACACAGGCATAATGAAAAAGCTTGATTCCTATCTTTCTAGGTTTGTCTGACTTTCTGGTAAGCTTCGTATAATACTATATCTACGTGTGATTCTTTCTCTCTCTTATTTACTTCATGCTTACTTATCTCCTTTTTGTTGTCATTTGTGGGGCCTCCCTCCCCTTACCCCCTTGTCGCAAAAGGATCATATCTTTCGTTGACTTTCAATGGTTCATCATATTCGTCATCCCATCTATATATCATACTTTTAGTTAACCTCCCCCTTACTAGTATATCACTCTCGTTAATGTGGATGGGGTGTTTGAGTATTACTAGCTGTCCGTTTTGGTGGATGACTGATCTGTTGTGTTTGTGGTCCATCTGTCCTGTAGAGACTATGCTAACTGGTAAGGTAGTGTCAAGTAACATCTTCTTTTCTACTGCTCTAGGCCTTCCTTCCCATCTATTACTGTCAGCCTAGCTCTTCCTGACTTACTCAACTCCCTCACTCCATTGCCTGTCAGTAGCTCTACCGGGTCTATCTCATCGACATCCATCAATCTGTCTTCTCTGTATGATATGTCTGTGCTTGCTCCACTATCCTGTACTGTCATGTCTCTCTTTTTCATCACTCTTTTTCTCACATGTATCAATACGTGCTCTGTCTCTCCTTCTGTCTCTGTCTCTGTTTCTGTTTTTAGTTCTCCCTCTCCTCTACCCTCACCTTCTCTCTCTTCTGTGAGTTGTGGAGGTGTAGTAATAGGACTCTGTCTGACTGCTCTATCCAAGTACACTCCTTCTATTGCTCTTACTATGTCAGTCAAAAAGTCATCTCTCTCAAGCTCGCCATTCACAACACGCATCACTTCTCCATCCATTCCCCTCACGCACTCATTCATCAACGTTTTAGCTTTTTCATTTATATCTTTGAAGGTGATGATGGGGGGTTGATGGGTTGTGTGTTTGTTGTTTGTGTTGGTGGGAGTGCTGTGATTGGTCTAGAACTAGAGATTTGGAGTTGTTGTGAGGTGGGACCTACTTGGTTACCAAACTTGTTGGCAGAAGTGGGCCCTAGTCATCGCTCTCCCTCATCCACTCCACTCTCTTCGCTCCCTTCTTTGCTCTGGCCGGTCCGCTGACTAGAAAATGGATTATGTTTGCTAAACTTTTTCTCATGTGGTGGTTGCGGAATATTTTGCGAGACTTGTGGACTTGTGGAAATTTTGGTGTCACGTAAAGTTTCAAATTCCCCGAAAACGAGTCTTTGCGAAATTTTATGAGACTTTTCCAATGCCGCAGCTTTAAGAACTCGCTCGTCTGGATAATAAGGAGATTTGGGGGGACGCAACACGGGACTTACCGACAAATCCAACTCCGGGTAATCTGGGTCTTGTGTGGCGTGATATCCGCAGTACCTTGCATAAGATAATCGTTTCGCGTGATTTTCGTATGCTCCCTTTCCTTTTGATTTTTCAACGGAAACATTACATGGTTTTTTGCGTCTGTTTATTCCTGCACACTTCGTGTCAGGCGTGACTCCGTAAGAACTCTCAAGCCTCAAAGGAGTTTCGTTAGGGTTAGGGATGACTGGGGAACATCGTGGGGTGGCGGATACTAACCGCACTTCCTTGCCTTCTCCCCGTTGTGAGGAGGGACCTCGTAGGGTGGCCGATACTAACCGCACTTCCCGTCCTTCTCCACTCTCACTACGTCCATTCCCTACCCTAGGTGTAGTCTTTGTATCGTTCAAAAGGGCTTGGGGACTTGTAGACTCGTGGAGTGGTGAGCTTGGTTGCTCATCCTCTTTTTCTCTTTCCTCCTCATCATCATCGCTCTTATCATAAGTGTTCCCCATATGGATTAAAGCAACGTTTGTGTCAGAGTCACTTTGCTCGTTTTCGTTTTTGTCGTTGTCAGTTGTTATCAAAGTGAGTGCTTTCTTTTTCTTGTAAAAGGGTTTCTTTTTGTTCTTGTAGTTGTTCTTTTGTTCGTTCTTTTCTTGTTCTGTGGACTTGTCTTCTGTTTGATTCCGCTTCAATTTTCCTTCTTTGCGGAACTTTTCCGAAATCACCGGGCAATATCTCATGGTATGGCCTTTGGCATCACATCCGAAACACGTGACTTTGAGTCTCCAGTTTGGAGCTGTCTTTGGTCCCGGTTTATTGTCTCCCCTTTTCCCTTTGTTATCCATTAGGAGATTGGTTTCTTGCTGCTGCTTGCCATCCCGAGATTTCCTGTTGTTATGTTTGCGTATTTGAGCTTTTCTTTCACGGAATTTGTTACGTCTTTCTTTTTCTTCCCACATTTTCCATCTTTCCTTAGATGCTTCGCATAATTCCGAGAAATTTGGTTTTAGTCTGGCCGGGAGATCATAGTGGTCCACCTGAAATTTATCTCCGAAAGCTGGATGGTAGCGCAGTTTCTTAAATAGCTTTCTCTTTGCTTCCTCATCGGAAAATGGCGTCCCACGTAAACTTTCAAGCTGAATTTTGTTTGCGAGAAATTCATTTAGCCAGTCTATATACCTCTCACCTGCCCTTGGCCTCGTTCTCTCAAACTCTTCCTCTAACATGTACCTACCCGCTCCGGAAATGCATCCCCACTGATCTCTTACTGCTATCAACTCTTCAATGGGTCCTTTCGTCTTCTGTGCTCGCAAGAAGTTAGATACATTGTCTTTGGAAAAGGCCACAGACAAACATAACTGCAAAGTTTTCATCCTTTCATAATATTTCTTCTCTTTGCGGACAGCTGTCTTTCTTCTTGTATATTGTTTTCTACTTAGTCTTTTCCTTTTCCTTGCTTCTTTCTCTTTTCACTCTCTCTTTTGTTCTGCTGTCACAAGTTTTATCCCAATCTTCTGGTTGTTTGTGATCTTCTTTCTTTGTCTGTTTCTCACTCTTCCTCTCAGAGAGGTGTCTGACTCTTCATCTTCCTCACTATCACTTATGGGCGAGTCGGGCTCTTCTAAATCTTCTGCAGCCTTAGCCCTTGCTTCATCGTAAGGAAAATCCTTTTTGGCTTTAGCTGGGTCAGCCAATGCCACAGATACCATC
>WBZZ01003204.1:67500-70000 GCA_019918135.1 Paulinella micropora
CTTCTTTTTGTCGTTCTTGTTTCTTGTTGTTCTTGTTATTCTTCTTGTTCTTCTTGTTCTTCTTGTTGGAAGGCAAAAGAATACGACACCACCAGCACCCTACTGCTACACACTACTACTATTATCTACTACTATATACTACTACCTACTACTACTACTACTACTACTACTACTACTACTACTACTACTACTACTAACCACTACGACTAACCACTACTACTACTACTACTACTACTACTACTACTACTACTACTACTACTACTACTACTACTACTACTACTACTACTACTACTACTGCTACTACTGCTACTACTACCACTACTACCACTACTACTAGATAGGTAGGTAGGTAGGTATGTAAGTAGATAGATAGATAGATAGATAAATAGATAGATAGATAGATAGATAGATAGATAGATAGATAGATGGATAGATGGTGTACGGGGCGGTGGCGTGTCGTTCATGTTTCAGATCGAAGCGCAGCAGCATAGCCAAGAAGAAGCCAGGGATACAGATATCACCCAAGCCTGACATGATAGGTAGGTAGGTAGGTAGGTAGGTAGGCAGGCAGGTAGATAGGTAGATAGGTAGATAGCTAGGTAGGTAGAGCAGCAGCATGGCAAAGAAGAAGCCAGGGATACAAATATCACCCAAGCCTGACACAAGAGATAGACGGATAGATGGATGGAAGGACTCGATGGATGGATGGATGGATACCTTTGGTCTATCAGCGCTCATATATTGATATCCGAGGACTTAGGCATAGATAGATAGATAGATAGATAGATAGATAGATAGATAGATAGATAGATAGATAGATAGACAGATAGATAGATGGATAGATAGATGGATACATAGATAGATGGATACATCGATAGATAGATAGATAGATAGATAGATAGATAGACAGATAGATAGATAGATAGATATGTTTGGTCTATCAGCTCTGCATATCCGAAGACATAGGCATAGATAGATAGATAGATAGATAGATAGATAGATAGATAGATAGATAGATAGATAGATAGATAGATAGGTAGGTAGGTAGGTAGGTAGGTGGGTAGGTAGATAGATAGACAGATAGATAGATAGATAGATAGATAGATAGATAGATAGATAGATAGTCAGCATGGCCAGGAAGAAGCTAGGGATACAGATATCACCCCAACCTGCCACAACAGATATGGATAGGTAGGTAGGTAGGTAGGTAGGTAGATAGAGCAGCAGCATGGCCAAGAAGAAGCCTGGCATACAGATATCACCCAAGCCTGTAAGATAGATAGCTAGATAAGTAGGTAGGTAGGTAGGTAGGTAGGTAGGTAGGTAGGTAGGTAGGTAGATAGGTAGATAGGTAGGTGGGTAGGTAGGGAGGTAGGTAGTAGGTAGGAAGGTAGGTAGGTAGGTAGATAGCGCAGCAGCATGGCCAAGAAGAAGCAGATATCACCCAAGCCTGCCATGATAGATAGATAAGTAGGTAGGTAGGTAGGTAGGTATGTAGGTATGTAGGTAGGTAGATAGATAGATAAATAGATAAATAAGTAAATAGATAGATAGATAGATAGATAGATAGATAGATAGATAGATAGATGGATAGATAGATAGATAGATAGATAGATAGATAGATAGATAGATAGATAGATAGATAGTGTTTATTCTAGGAGCGTCGCGTAGCCAAAAGGCCATAGGCGTCCTACCAGAAGGCATCCTCGGCTCAGGCCTGCCTTCGCCTTCCTGGCTCCCCCACAGCGGGGGGATCCACTTACCAAGCACAAAGTGCAGGTAAGTACCTTTTACAGGAGAGAGCAAAGGAAACACCCAGCGCCACAGCTACCCATGGTGCAGCCTTGCAGGGTCGTCAACTGGCATGTGGTGCAGTTTGCTCTAGGAGGTCTTCATCGCCATTGTCCCGCCCCCTCGACCAATTTTTCTTACATCGAGGGGAGGGACGCCCTCCGGGGATAGATAGATAGATAGATAGATAGATAGATATATAGATATATAGATGAGATATCGACTAATGTCAGAAAAAAGGAGCTTCTGATTTCGTCAACCAAGGAAGTCTGTGAATAAAGTATTGACCCGATGTCCAGCTAAGCCGTGATGTTTGCACGGAAGGGACTGATACAGGCGATACCAAAGCTCCCTAGTACCAGGCGGGGCCAGGGCTCGTTCCATAAGCGCCCCTTGCAGAACGAGCTCCCACCTCCATTACAGAGGGCCCAGTAAGCAGATGGAGTTTCGAGACTGTTCGACAGTCTAGTATAAACCGACAGAGCACTGTGGGTTTTATTCCGGGCTCAACAAGCGAGAAAGGGCACCCTGAGGGAACAGGATTGTGCTTCCCGTCGCTATTTCGGCATGTGACTTATAGGCGTAGATAGATAGATAGATAGATAGATAGATAGATAGATAGATAGTTAGAAGGTAGTAAAGAATGGGCCTTTGCCACCTGCTGCAATGCAGTGGCTAGTTGGAAACTCTCTTCATTATATAGATAGAT
>WBZZ01003204.1:80000-85000 GCA_019918135.1 Paulinella micropora
AGAGAGCAAAACCATCAACACCATCAAGAGCAAACACCTCAGACAATCCCAACAACAACAACATACCAGCGAAACATGCTCGAATTGAATCCACCGAAAAAAATTTCGGAAAACTCAGCAAAACAACCGAGGAAACTGAAAAACAAGACGGCAACGGAAACGCGCCAAAAACGATGGAAGAAAAAATGGATGAAATGCTGAAAAAAATGCATGACATGACCATGAAGCTGCTGCAATGTGAGGCAAAAGTTGAAAGCCTAACGAGAGAACTCAAAGAGGAACGAGATCGAAACAGGTTTTCCTCCAACAACAGCACCACCTCACGCATGAGCAGACCCCAGTCCATGCAATCTTCCAGTGCATCCTCATCACACAGCAACAACAACAACACACTTCAAGGCAGCTGGAAACAACCCTTTAATCTCGCAAACAGCAATTTGCATGAAAGTTTCCCGTTACATAAAAGGGAAGAACCACCGGTAGTACTCCCAAACAACGAATCTTTGGACACCGCGATAATCACCGGAATTCCATATGATTCCAAAGAAACTCAAAAACAAACTCAGAAAATAGTAACAGCTTTAATGAAAGCGAAAGGTATGGACTGTAAGGATGGTGACATATTACTTTGCAAAAGAATGATCTCGGACCATGCAGCAAAGATGTACAACCCGGAAACAGCAAAAACCACGCCTGCGATAAAAATCCGGTTTGCAAGTAATCAGCTGAAGAAAAATTTCGTCCGGTACGATAAATCTTCGCATCCCCAGCACAAGCAAATCTCGCAAATCACGCCACGCTTGCAGAATTACACGGGTAAAGATTACCACATCATGTGTAAAGAGAGCTTGTCACCTGAAACACGCAAACTCCTTGACCACACAAAGCAACTCATGAAGGACTACCCAAATTTCGTGGCAGCAGTGTGGACCACAGATGGTGAGATATATCTACGCCCACGAGAGAGTGAGAACAGATTTAAGATCCAACGCTTGACTCATATTCGATACTTGAAGAACCACTTCAAGAACTGTGAGTCAGACCACTCATCTGCCTCCCCAAGGACCAACAGGTCAGGAAATACAACCATGTCTAGTTCCAGTTCGACGTTCCCTGCCAGTGAGGCACCGCAGTAAGCCATGAGCTCCTTATTACAGCCCAACCCCCTACCCCTGGAACACCTACCAGAACAGACTCAACCCAATTGCAACAATGCACCACACCCACCAGCACAAATCATACACCCACACCTCACATCTCTTCCCCCCAAGGTAAACAAACACTTCTCTATATATCATACGAATATCCGTGGTATAACAGGAAGCCACCAAACCCTACTTAACCATCTATCCAACCCTGACTGCACTCACTTCATCCCAGACATTATATCACTTACGGAATCAAAAATAACACCAGGTACACCACACACTCACTTCCCAATCCCAACATACACATCCTATCATACCACAGATGTGTCGGTCTACTATAAAAACGATATGCACATCACAATCTCTGAATCTAAAATCTCAAAAGCCTCTGGCGTAATCATGCAGATACACAGCACAGAACATAAAAATAATCCAATCCACACCATATTCCATATCTACAAAAGACCACTCTCACAATCCTACGACTGCGCTTTCTTCCAAGAGCTCCAAAACTACATGCAAGGTATCCTCTCTGCCTCCCCACACACGAGCATCACGATTGTTGGTGACCTTAACCTTGATCTCTTGCGCCCTACAAAACAGGTATGTGACTTCCTTGCAATCAACAACCTCTTCACCACAATCAAAAATCCCACCCGCAAAGCAAAGAGCCATACATTGCTTGATGTTATATTAACGACACTCACCTGCGATATCACATCTGATGTCTTACCTACATGCATCTCTGATCACCATCCCATCTATGCTATCTTTCACACCCCAATCACACATAAGAAAAATAATAATAAAATCCTAAGAAATAAGAGATATGAAGACAAGAAGGAAATAATAACAGAAGAAATAATTTATGAACTTAAGCAAGTTCTTGACCCAGAACTAAATAACGATACTCCTAATAATTATATAAATAAAATACATACAGCTATTAAGGCAGTGGTAGAAAAATATGAAAAGCGTGTAAAGAAACGAAAATGGAAACCATGGTGCAATAATGAAATTAGAGCCATGATTAAGAAACAAAGAGAACTGTATGAAATAAAAATAGCATGCCCAGTTAAAAGTAATAGAACTAAGTATAATAAGCATAGAAATAAAACTAATAGAGAGATTAAGAAAGCTAAGAAAGCATACATGACTACCTTAATGGAAAAACTAAGTCACGATCCAAAAAAACGTATGAATGCGTTGAGAAAGCTGATCCCACAGACACAAGGTCTGAAGACCTCGCCCACCCAACTCCGCGTAGATGATAAGGTAATCACCGACCCCAAAGGTATTGCCAATGCACTCAACAGACACTACACGACGGTCGGCTCCAAGGTCAGTGCCCAAATCCCCCAAGAACATAAAGTCAGAGAAGAGGAAATAGACCTAACACAGAGAAAACTGCCTCCCTTTACACTCAAACGCATTTTGCAGGATGATGTAGTTGATACACTGAAAGCAATTAACAGAAACAAAGCAGAAGATATAAACAAAATAAAACCAGCCATCATGCAAGACCTTACAAAGTACATTGCCCCGATATTAACAACGCTCTTTAATAAAGCTATAGAACATAACCAATACCCTGATGCACTAAAAATAACTAAAGTTATTGAAATATATAAAGCTAAAGATAGAACGCTGCCTGAGAATTACAGACCTATCTCGCTACTGCCGATTATTGCTAAGGTCTTTGACACTATACTCAACAAGCAACTGATGGCCCACCTTACCAGGTACGACATCCTCTCCCGAACTCAATACGCCTTCCGACCACACTCGAACACAACAATCACTACACAAACCATCTTAAATCACATCCAAAACCTCAAAGGCCCAGGAAGGTATGTACTTGCTCTATTTATTGACCTATCGAAAGCCTATGACACTATAGATCATGAAACACTGATCCATAAACTACGAAATAATATAAATTTTAGCGATAACACCACTACCTTTTTTAAATCATACCTCACAAAACGATACCAAACAGTATTTACCCAATATGCTCGTTCTTATCCACGCAAGATCACACATGGGATCCCGCAAGGTAGCACACTCTCAACAACGCTCTTCATTCTATACATCAATGATATTATACTTTCACTAACACACGGGACAGTCTTTGCATACGCAGATGACACCACACTTATCATTGCTGCTAAGAATAAAGAACAACTCCAAGAGCAAGCACAAACTGATACAACGAACCTTGTCAACTATTTCTACAGACATAACCTAGTACCCAACCCCACCAAAACCACCTACACTATCTTCCACAAGCACGAACAGAAGGTGCAGCTCGACTTGACTATCGACGGCAAGAGGCTCCAACAAGAACGAAAGGTAAAAGTATTAGGTACAATCATCCAAAGCAACCTGTCCTTCCGTGAACATATACAATCTATTATATTCCGCCTTCAACCATTCGTCCAAATGTTTCGTTATGTGAACAGCCTACTTCCCACTCACATCCTCCTCCAACTTTACTATGCACATGTATACCCCCTACTTATGTATGGTATCTCTATATGGGGATCTGATGACTACAACACCATTATACATCCACTCATTATCATCCAAAAACGTATAGTCCGTCTGATATGTCTCAAATCATGGAGAACACCTACCAAGCCTCTTTTTGCCAAACTACGCTTACTCAACATACTTAACATGTATAAGTACAGCGTATGCATGGATGCACACTCCCTTATTTACCCAGCCTTCAAGGCTTTCCTTCCCCTTCACTACAACAATATCCGACCAATCACAGCTGTTCATAACTACAACACTAGGCGGTCATCAAAGAAACACATGTACAACGACTCAACGACGGGTCAATACAGCAGAGCAGCACAAGCACAATGGGATAAGCTGCCAGAGCACCTAAGAGATATCTCATACAAAGTAGAATTCAAAAAGGAACTCAAAGCATATCTCTTAAGGATGCAAGAATCCTGACACTGCCTACGGGCCTAAAGAGGGCGTTGGACACCTCATCATCAGATGATACCTGAGTGTGGGACAAGTTCAGCGTTGATCACATCCTAAGCCGGAGTGTGGTTGGCCAAACCCCCTTGGGGAGTCACCTCGTGTCTACCAGCTTTTGCGAGTGCCACCGTTATATATAGTACTGAGTGAGAATATAACACTTTCAACATATATATATAAATATATATATTATATATATTTATGTATATATATAATATATAGTACTGAGTGAGAATATAACTCTTTCAACATATATATACATATATATATATATATTATATTATTATATATACTTCCGTTTTTTTTTTTTTTTTTTTTTTTTTTTTTTTTTTTTTTTTTTTTTTTTCTCGTTCCTCACTGAACTAGAACTTTACTTTGACTTCATAAAAGATTAATCTAATATATATATATATATATATATATTATATATATTAATATATATATACATATATATATATTTGTTAATTCCATATATATTTATTATTATTGTTATTACTATTTTATTATTATTATTATATTATTATTATTATTATTTTATTTTATTTTAATATTTTTAATCTAAGTCATTTTATTTTAATACTTTAATATTTTGATAATTTCTCATTACCTTTAATAACTTGAGACGTAGGTCACCATCTAGTTAAATCAATAGCTCTTGAGCTAACGATTTGTATGGATAGACCAGAGGTTAAATTGTTAACTTCATTAAACCGAAGGCCTAGGCCTAGTAGTAGTAGTAGTAGTTAAATCAATAGCTCTTGAGCTAACGATTTGTATGGATAGACCAGAGGTTAAATTGTTAACTTCATTAAACCGAAGGCCTAGGCCTAGTAGTAGTAGTAGTAGTAGTTTTTA
>WBZZ01003204.1:92500-125000 GCA_019918135.1 Paulinella micropora
TTTATTGACCTATCGAAAGCCTATGACACTATAGATCATGAAACACTCATCCATAAACTACGAAATAATATAAATTTTAGCGATAACACCACTACCTTTTTTAAATCATACCTCACAAAACGATACCAAACAGTATTTACCCAATATGCTCGTTCTTATCCACGCAAGATCACACATGGGATCCCGCAAGGTAGCACACTCTCAACAACGCTCTTCATTCTATACATCAATGATATTATACTTTCACTAACACACGGGACAGTCTTTGCATACGCAGATGACACCACACTTATCATTGCTGCTAAGAATAAAGAACAACTCCAAGAGCAAGCACAAACTGATACAACGAACCTTGTCCACTATTTCTACAGACATAACCTAGTACCCAACCCCACCAAAACCACCTACACTATCTTCCACAAGCATGAACAGAAGGTGCAGCTCGACTTGACTATCGACGGCAAGAGGCTCCAACAAGAACGAAAGGTAAAAGTATTAGGTACAATCATCCAAAGCAACCTGTCCTTCCGTGAACATATACAATCTATTATATTCCGCCTTCAACCATTCGTCCAAATGTTTCGTTATGTGAACAGCCTACTTCCCACTCACATCCTCCTCCAACTTTACTATGCACATGTATACCCCCTACTTATGTATGGTATCTCTATATGGGGATCTGATGACTACAACACCATTATACATCCACTCATTATCATCCAAAAACGTATAGTCCGTCTGATATGTCTCAAATCATGGAGAACACCTACCAAGCCTCTTTTTGCCAAACTACACTTACTCAACATACTTAACATGTATAAATATAGCGTATGCATGGATACTCCCTTATTTACCCAGCCTTCAAGGCTTTCCTTCCCCTTCACTACAACAATATCCGACCAATCACAGCTGTTCATAACTACAACACTAGGCGGTCATCAAAGAAACACATGTACAACGACTCAACGACGGGTCAATACAGCAGAGCAGCACAGGCACAATGGGATAAGCTGCCAGAGCACCTAAGAGATATCTCATACAAAGCAGAATTCAAAAAGGAACTCAAAGCACATCTCTTAAGGATGCAAGAATCCTGACACTGCCTACGGGCCTAAAGAGGGCGTTGGACACCTCATCATCAGATGATACCTGAGTGTGGGACAAGTTCAGCGTTGATCACATCCTAAGCCGGAGTGTGGCTGGCCAAACCCCCTTGGGGAGTCACCTCGTGTCTACCAGCTTTTGCGAGTGCCACCGTTATATATAGTACTGAGTGAGAATATAACACTTTCAACATATATATATAAATATATATATATGTATATATGTATATATAGTACTGAGTGAGAATATAACTCTTTCAACATATATATACATATATATATATATATTATATTATATTATATTATTATATATATTTCCTTTTTTTTTTTTTTCTTTTTCTCGTTCCTCACTGAACTAGAACTTTACTTTGACTTCATAAAAGATTAATCTAATATATATATATATATATATAATATATATATAATATATATATATACATATATATATATATTTGTTAATTCCATATATATTTATTATTATTGTTATTACTATTTTATTATTATTATTATTATTATTATTATTATTATTATTATTATTATTATTATTATTATTATTTTATTTTAATATTTTTAATCTAAGTCATTTTACTTTAATACTTTAATTTTTTTTTAATAATTTCTCATTATCTTTAATAACTTGAGACGTAGGTCACCATCTAGTTAAATCAATAGCTCTTGAGCTAACGATTTGTATGGATCGACCAGAGGTTAAATTGTTAACTTCATTAAACCGAAGGCCTAGGCCTAGTAGTAGTAGTAGTAGTAGTAGTAGTAGTAGTAGTAGTAGTAGTAGTAGTAGTAGTGGTAGTAGTAGTAGTAGTAGTAGTAGTAGTAGTAGTAGTAGTAGTAGTAGTAGTAGTAGTAGTAGTAGTAGTAGTAGTAGTAGTAGTAGTAGTAGTAGTAGTAGTAGTAGTAGTAGTAGTAGTAGTAGTAGACTTAGTAATATCTTATTTTTCTAATGCTTTAATATTTTTAATATTATTTTTTTATTTTATTATTTTACATCTTATTTTCAAAATGTGTAATGATTTCGATCAGGGTCCTACCATCTATTTAAATCAATAGCTCTTGAGCTAGCGATCTGTATGGATGATCAGAGGTCACTAGAGTACTCACTAGTACTTGTACAAGTAACTTCATTGAAGCGAAGGCCTAGTAGTCTGTATGCTTTACCCCCCTCCCACCCCAAACCACTGCTCTTCCTCTCTGATTTCTCTGCTGCCAAAGCTTGCTTCTTCATCTTGCTCCATTGATGGAAAATCCTTCAGCTCTCCAAAAAGAGAAAATAACAGAAAACAATTTTTTTACGTTTTATATGTTCCGAGACTTCGAAAAGTAGTCTTTACATATGAATTCCCATTTGTTGGCAATGTACTTTGCTCTTTGGCTGGACCGACAACTTAAGGTAATGATCAGGAAACAGGAAGTAGAAAAAGAAGCAGGAAAGAGAAACCCAAAACCTGGAAAATCGCATAGTTTGTCTATGTGCTGCAGAAATCTAGCGCGAAAATCTTTTGGCTGTCTTTTTCCACGAAGCACAGAGAGGATGGCTTTTTCGCACGTAGAACAATTTCATTGGTGGAGTTATTACCAGTAAGCTATAGATTAACAGCCGATGAGCAACGTTGTAACTTCAAACTGTTGAAACTCAATTTAAAATTTTTACTCAATCATTTCTCCATGTACTAGATGTACACATCAGAGCGGAATTTTGGCTTCGTGCCCGAGATCTTGGACCTGCAACGTACGTAAGGCAATTTAGCTGAAAAAAATATCTGTAATTAAAATTTTCTGTTTTAACAGGGGTAAACGTGAAAAAACCTCATGAAAGCGGTTTCAGCCATCGAAAAACAGTGAAGCATTGAAAATTTTGGCTCGAGCAGGTGATTTTTATGACATATTTTCCGGAACTAACTGATGTCATCAAACACACTACAAGTACAGGTGGAAACGAGAAGGAAAGTCTTGAACCGGTCCGGAGGCACGAAAACGTTTAGTAAAAATTAAAACAAGGAAACAAATGTATTAATTTAATGAAAAAAGTACTTTCGAAAAATATCACATATTTCGAAAACAGTGTCCGAATCCATGTGCATTACTGGGTAGAAGCGGGAAGAGGGGCAGCGGCATGGACCATCATGAAATGCTAATTTTTGTGGCACCCTTCCGAACAGAAGGAACCCTGCTTTCTAAAGCCATCCTCCTTGTTGCAATCATCTTCCTCTACACCGCAGGTCCAATCGCATTGATCGTACTCATCACTGCTATCTTCCAGCTTGTCGCCTGTCTTCCACCACCCTTTGTGAACTGTTCTGTTGCATTTCTGGCAATATGCACTGTCAAAATCCCGCACGTCAAACTTGGTTTCGCAGACGCAGCAGGTGGAGTGGACAGAAGATTTGTGCCCTATAATGAAACCATAATTTCAAGGGTCGCGTCGACCTCCCCGTGGAAGACTTTTCCAAAAGCGAATTTCGGACACTGGAACCAACAACTTGGACTTGAAGCACTACTTCAAGTGCTACACCAGCATTTTCAAGTGTCACGCAATACTAACTCACAATCTACGTTCAACAGCGATCGTAGTTTGCAACCAAAGTCTGCAAACAAGTAGAAATATAGGTAAATAAACGAAGTGAAATCTCAGCTATTTACTAGAATTCACCTACTCTCAGGAGTTAGGGCTTTTTGCAGCCATAGAGACTTTTAATAAGAGTTCGTTGTGCATTTATCCCTTGTGGTTGTATCCAAACTCACAACATTCTAACGAGCATGTGACAGAAGAGCACTAGAAGGTCTTCAACTAATTGCTACAGCACAGTGCACGCAATTGTCTTGTTCATGTCTTGTACTGTTCCTGTTCTTCCAACCGAGTCATATATACCGACATACCCGACCAATCTGTCACGTTTAGATTATATATAAAACGTGAAGGCTCCTAGATACGCATGAACGAACACAACGAGTGACAGAAACGACGGGAGGACAAAGACGAGGCAAAAGCAGCTCCAACCGCAGACTCCAAGTCCAGCCAAAAGCCACACAGTCTGATTTCCACTCCAGCTGCAGCTCTGCAAAACAAAGCAGAACACACACTCCGCAGCAAACTGAACCGATCTTGCTGCCAACTTGCATTCTCAGTGCTGTGCCTCTTTGGCAGAGACACAGACCGATGCGCAGTCGCCCTTCTGGCAGACGCCAGCTCGTACTTTCGAAGCCACGTCACACTGCAGACTCCTCATTTCCTTACCCCCTCCTTCCGTTAGGCTCCTCGCAGGGAATGCACTTTCAAGACTAATAACCCGATGGAGAATTTGAAGGTCAGGGTAGGAAAACTAGCCTGTTAACAGGAGGCTCCGAGATCCCAGTTGTCTACCACCATTTTACTGAGTCACACTGAGATTCAAAAGAACCAAAAAGGAAACCAACCTCACCAAATTGGTAATGCATGAACACAAATGCAATTCGGCACCAGTACCAGAAAATATTGTAATACAGGAATAATTACTAAAGTATTAAGCAATGGATAATTAATTAATTAATAATAGTATTTAGTCATACCGGCTCACCCCAATAACAATTACCTATTTTTACCTATATCACTCTAAGTGTAACTGTGAATTTAATGCTTTGGCGGTGTGGTGTTTAGTGAAGTGTCATTATTCAAATAAAAAAACGAGGGAGGACGGGGGGGGGGGGGGTTTCTAAGGCTCCCCCTCCCCCCGCCCTTTTGAATTTTGCTATCGTTTGCCATTTTTGACATATCTGTTCATATAAAAGAGATAACAACATAAATCCCCGTTTTTACATTTTATTTTTTGCGGTAATGCGGTAAAATGGCACCGCCCTACCGCAGAGTGTTTGGCCAACAAAACGGCAAAATCGTCCGCACATTACGACAAAGATTATTGCGATTGGTCCCCGAAATAAAAAAAGGAATTTCTACAAATCAAATATGACCTTTTTCTTTTTGTGTCGTTTGGTTTCAATTATGTTTTCTGGTTGTATATCTTCTTTTTTCAACTGTTGCTTTATCTTCTTCTCCTTCGTTATCTCTTGAACTTGTTCGTTAATTTGCTTTTCATCGTCAACTGGTTTTTCAAACTTAGTCTTTAACAACTCGCGGGGGCTAACTAGTTCTTTATTAGATAGCACAATCTTAAATCCATTTCTACCCAAAACCGTATATATCTGCTTTGACCAAGTTCGTCCGCCTTTTGAAAATAGATTTCGTTGAACTTCTCGTCTTACCTTATCGCCTGGTTCAAATTCGTTAATACTTTCATCTCTTTCAATTTTTTGTTTATTGGTAGCTTTTCCATTCATGATGTCAATTGGTCTAGCTTTGATTGTTGGATGAAAACGATTATTGTAAGCTTTGACCATGTCGTCAATGTATGAGACCCAGTCAAAGTTCCCATTAGTTTCAAATAGTATGTCAAGCCACCTTCTAATAGTTCTAATAACTCTGTCAACTATTGCGAGTGCTTTGTGGTCTCCTACTTCAACTGTTCTGTGTTCAATGTTATGTTCATCAAAATATTTATTGACTGCTCCTTTGTATTCTCCTCCGCTATCTGTTGTAATGATTTCTGGAATATATAGTATAGATTTTAAACCAGTATATACTTCATTCGCAGTTTTATTTTTTAGCGGTCTAACTTCTAAAAATCTACTATTGGTGTCAATCCAAACCAACATAAAGGCATATTTTTTATTACCTGGTTTATTTTTTAACTTAGACATATCCGCCAAATCTACTAACACTTGTTTCAACGGTTTATCAGCCCATATCGTATTCCATTTCTTGCTTTGTTTTTTCTGAAAATGTAGTTCTAATGCCTGTTGCTCTTTCAGTTCTTGTAATTCGTCGTCCATCGCAGAGGCAAGCCTCCGCACCTCTCTTTGGGTTTGAAAGGGCTCGTCCTTTCTAATACTTAATGACACCTAATGCTGTATCCTGATATATTAATCTTTCTTTTTTTTCAAGTTCAAAACAATAATTAGAACAAAACTCATAAGTATAAAATCGGTCGAAACTGTCATCAATAGCTGTAATCTGTCGGCTTGCTAAGCACAGAGTTAATCCACACACATAGCAACTATTGAAGTCATACTCACGATGATTATATAAATAGTCCATAATGTGTAAACGAACATCGAGCGGTAAATTTTTTATATCCTTCATCTATATTAGAACTTTAAAAACATTTTTGAAACATCATTACTTTCTTTTTTTGACTTCTCCTGTTGTCCAGCATAAACATTGACATTAACACGGCCGGTCTTTTTCCCCCCTTTCTTCGGCTGAGGCTCCTCCTCGCTTTCCTCGCTTTCACTCTCGCTTTCTTCTAGTTCAGGCAATTTCTTTTTTACCGCTTTCTTCGCCTTCTTCTGTTTAGTCTTAAGTTTCATACCCGCAACACGTCGCGCGACGATATCTACAAAATCCTGTTCGACCTCTTCCTCGCTTTCACTACTCTCCTCGATTGGCTCGCCATCTCTACCATCAATCATATCCTTCGCTAACTGCTTTTTAGTAATGTGTTCCATCTTTTCATCTTCATTCATTTCTTTCACATTCTTTGCCTCTTCTTCAGCTAGTAGCTCACGAGCCCGCTCAATCTTTCTTTGCTTAGCCTGGTTCTTCTTCGCCTCCCACCCCTTTTCAAGGTTCTTCATAGCGACCTCTCTATTACCTCTCGGCATTTTATGACTTGATTATATTAATAATTATTACAAAATAATATTATTTAGTTTTTATTAATAAACAATTTCTTAACAAATATACAGTAATAATGTCGCAATTCAAAAGTTTATTAGGCCTTAATGAGCTGGCCGTCGATAGTCTAAATATACTTAACCTCGATTTAACGAACACTAATATCGTCGGCTTAAACACGGATAGAGTGCCAGAAGATGCCGACCCCGTACATCTCTACTATACTGACGGTCGATTTGACACACGACTGGCTAGCAAAAGCACGTCGGACATTAAAGAAGGAAAAAATCTATACTACACCGAGCAACGAGTGAGGGACAACGACGAGGTTAAAGCTTCAACTCGACACCGTTCTAATACAAGTAATCCGCATCAAACCAGCTTATACAATTTGATAGATACTCACATATTCGCACAAGTGAGCGGACAATACTTAACATACAATGATGTAGAAGGCAAATGGAAGAATACCGCCCTCGGGTCAATTGACACTCTCTCCGATGTAGTCATAACCGCACCAATCGCCGCCAATAGTTATCTAACATACAATACGGTAAACTGGGTAAATAAAACCTTTCCGATAAGTGTGGACGAAACGGGCAACATTAGTATGCTAGGGACTTTGAACATAACAGGAGTAAATTTACTAAATACAAAAGATGTTGATGATTGGATAACAGAACACTCGGCGAATAATGCGAAAATATCAGCGGACGGCTCAATTAATACACACAGCGATGTGTTAATTACAGGCACACCCGCCGATAACCAACTGCTAATTTATAGCACTGGACAATGGAGAAATGTTGCTTCACCTTTTCTTAGACTAGACGGAACGGCAAACATGACTGGGGCGCTAAATATGAATAGTCAAAATATAACGAATGTTAGTTCACTAAATGACAGAGTTGTTTCAACTTTGTTTACAGAGCACGATGCGAACAAAGCAAAAGTGTCAGCAGATGGTAGCATAGACACACACAGCGATGTTATCATATCAACAGCAGCAGACAATCAATTGCTCATTTATAGCACTGGGCAATGGCGAAACCAGAACTCTCCATTTCTTAGATTAGACGGCACTGCCAATATGACTGGCGGATTAAACATGAATAGTCAAAATATAACAAATGTGGGCTCGCTAAATGGGCGAGTTGTTTCAACCTTATTTACAGAACATGATGCTAATAAAGCGAAAGTGTCCGCCGATGGGTCAATAGATACACACAGCGATGTTATCATATCAACAGCAGCAGACAATCAATTGCTTATTTATAGCACTGGGCAATGGCGGAACCAAAACTCACCTTTTCTTAGACTAGATGGAACAGCAAACATGACTGCCGGATTAAATATGGGAGGATTTGCGATTACAATTGTGGGTAATGTTGATGGTGTTGATGTTTCCGTCCTTGATACTTCGGTAGTCAAATTAACAGGAGACCAAACCATAGCAGGCAATAAAAAATTTACATCTACTTTACAAATAAGTGGGTCTTCTAATCCCGCTTCTTTTGATGGTATCGGAATTGCATTTGATACTAACATAGGAGTAATTATAGCGCAAAAAACAGCAACAGCAACTTATTATCCGATACAAATATCAGGGTCGTATGTAGAGTTATATTCAAATAATACTTTAATTATGTCCGCAACTGGCTCAACACTAAGTTTGAATAGCAAAAAAATTACAAACTTAGCCACACCAACGACATCAACGGACGGGGCAAACAAAGGTTATGTAGATGACAATTTCGTGAAACTAACAACAGACCAAACCATAGCAGGGGCTAAAACATTTAGTGGATTATTAACAGCAAATGAGGGTTGTAAGTTATCCATTCAAAACAAAGTAGATGGAGGAAATGGACAGGGTATATTTCTGTGGGATACTGATAATTCAGGTTGGGGTATTTATATGGCACAGCCAGGGGCGGGCAAAAGTCTAGCGGGAGGAACAGCGGTAGCAGGCAACGATATTTCTGGCTTTGCTATAAGATTTAGAAGTGGCTTTGCTTCGGCAGATGGGTTTGTGTGGGAGAACTCATCAGAACAATTGTTGATGTCGTTGAACGGAGCTAACGGGACTTTATGGACAAAAGGCAACATAAGCATAAACGGGGCGTTGGTAGCAACACAATCTTATGTAGATAGTAATTGTGTTAAACTAACAGGCGACCAAACAATAACAGGAATAAAAATATTTAATGGAACGAGGAATGATATAAGAGGACTGACTTTGTTAAGCCAAGCCGATTTTAATAACGTGGATATCATTAATGGCGGAAATATCACGTATAACGGGGCGCGGATATTAAACCAAAATGGAGGAGATATATTCTTTTCGCAGACAACAGGAGATTATCAGACTTTCTTATATACTCTAAATACTGCTTCAAGTGGAACCGCAAACCAAAGAGGTTATGTATTTACAAATATCGCATATGACATCTCAAAAGGAGCGGGGCTTTATATTTCAAAACTTTTGGACAATAAATCTGTTTCGTCCGACATTGTCCGTTTTAATAATGCTGGCGGTATGAAGTTTTATGGCTCCTTAGACATGAATTCCAACAATATAACAAATGGTGGAACGATAGCAGGAACCACATTAACGGGAACAACAATAACCGCGAGCGACAAAATAACGACAGCATCGGGTAAGCCAATAATCATAGGCAATACAACAAAAGGCACAGGGGCGACAGGAGGATTAGAATTATATGGGACTGTTACAAATATTGGAGGCCCGCACATACAGGCGATAACAACATCCGACGCCTATCCCGTTTTTCAACAACTAAACTGGTCGCACGATAACATCAATCTTTCGTTCGATGCTTATTATGACGGAACTAACTGGAAATCAAGTTATTCTGGATCAAATTTTCAAATATCAAAATTTACAAATAAACTATCTTTTAACTACAAATCGGGAATAACAGCAGGAAGCAATATAACATGGTCTGAGGCGATGTATATTAGAAATGATGGTGTCACATATTTTACGCCAAATGGAACAAACACTAGAATGTATGTAGATAACACAGGTGTAGCAATATATAATTATCTGGGTGTAGTAAGTGGTGTAATAGAAGCAATAGGTACAGGATCAGGAGCAAAAATATCAATTCAAGGAGCGGTAGATGGAGGAAGCAGTAGAGGAATATATATTTGGGATATTACCGATACAAACTGGGGGATTTATATGGGACAATCTGGCGCTGGTAAAGCACTAAATGGAGGAACGGCTCCAGCGGGAGGTAGTGTTTCTTCCTATGCCGTAAGATTTAGGTGCTACGATGCTTCAACCAGTGGTTTCATATGGGAAAATGGTTCTACCAATAATGCTTTGATGTATTTAGTTGGCTCGTCTGGTCAATTATGGATTAGGACGGGGCCATACCTATCTTCGGACAGACGGCTTAAAAGTGATATAAAAGAATGCTTAGGCTTAGATTTCATAAATAAGTTAAATCCAGTCTGCTGTCGCATGAATGATGACACAACAAAGAAACAGAGAACAGGTTTGATAGCACAAGAGGTAGAAGACCTACTAACTGAAATCGGTAGATTGGATTTCGCCGGATTTTCAAAAGAGCCGATAATGGTTCCGTGTCCGAGGCAAAGAGCAGAATGTGAATTGAAAGGGAAAAGTATTAATCCAGAAGATGTAAAATGTGTCGATACTGGCGATTATAGTTATGGTATAGGTTATACTGAGTTTGTCGCACCATTAATTAAGGCGGTTCAACAATTATCAGAAAAGGTAGTTAATTTAGAAAAAGAAAATAAAATTCTACTTAATATATTACAAGACCAATCCAAACAATTAGCAGAAATACGAGCAGCCGTTTTCCCTCCAAATGCCGCCTAGATTACACCCGCCACCACTTATTGATATGACAGAAGGAGAACTCACACCAGAGTTGAAAAATCGTGTGCTAGATGTCCAAATTAAGCAGGAAGAAAAAAAATTAGACCATGAATACGAAGACAACTGGGATTGCTGTATGACTAAGCGAAAAACCGACAGCCGTCTTATTAAATACTTATTTCAAATGGGTATCATTATCGCGATTATAACCCTTTGTATCGTGAGGCTATCAGAAAAGAACTTGCCGTGCGAGGTTGCTAACACATACGTCGGTATTTTAACATTACTTATCGGGATATGCCTTCCTTCACCTTCTTCAAGTAAGAAATGAACATTCATATAGTGCTGTTTTATACCAAGAGCTATCACCCGCACAGATTAGCGGAATAGCTTCATCAAAACTACGACACATATTATTTCCGTTATTTATGAAAACACATTTAAATTTG
Organism: Paulinella micropora; assembly: GCA_019918135.1. Taxonomy (NCBI): domain Eukaryota; phylum Cercozoa; class Imbricatea; order Euglyphida; family Paulinellidae; genus Paulinella; species Paulinella micropora. The sequence goes on from WBZZ01003204.1 coordinate 103,652, forward strand.
GTTTCTATTCCCTTTTGGATACAATAAACACAACTTTCATTTTTTTTCTCGCTGACACGTGAATAGAAATCGCAGGCAGTCCGAGCAGAAATATTAAATTGAACTTTACACCGACAAGAATGAATGTTAAGTATATCCACTATATGAATGACACGACAGAGACGAAAACGAAAATCCTTCATATGGATCGCATCGGGATTATCGGTACATTCGCTGATAGCAACACTGCGAACATTTCCAATCTCAGCTACAACTTGGGGATTATTAATTGGACTGACGGTCAATACACATTTAGAGTACTTAAAACGGACAATGGCAGTATTGAGACTGACCTCTTAGGCGGAAGAATTGTTATTTGTTTAGAATTTCTTGGATGACGAAAATATAGCGACGATGGAAAAAATCAATAATGTAAAGGTAAAACCAGTCAAGCAAAACGGAGATGGCGACAAGTTGGCAAAAGGATATAAGTTATTTGATGAGGCGTTCGCTAACATTTTTCTTCTCGCGCGCAAGAAGAGTGGCAAGACGACAGCACTGTTCGAAATCCTGAAACGAACGACTGACAAAAAGACCCGTATTGTTATCATAGCCAGCACGATACACAAGGACCACATTTACAAAGAAACTGTTAAGCACTTCAAGAAGAAGGGAAACCCGATGGCGATATATACATATTTGAAAACGGAAGGCTACAGTGTAATCGATTACGAATTAGACAAGCTCAACAAACCCGATGAAGAGCAAGAAGAAGGCGAGATTGTACAGGATGAGCGAGAAGAACCGAAGCCGAAGTTTCTTTATTTTGGTAAAGATGAAGAGAAGAAGAAGCAGGGGCAAGCCCCCGCACCCCCATCCAAGTATCAAACTCCAGAAGTCGTGTTTGTTCTTGACGACCTCGGCTCAGGCCTAAGGGATAAGTCCGTGAGCGACTTGTTAAAGAAAAACCGCCACTATAAGTCAAAAGTGATTATGAGTTCGCAGTATCTAAACGACTTACGGCCTGAGGCGATTAAACAGCTGGACTATCTTCTTATTTTTCCCGGTCAGTCTCAGGATAAAATCGAACTCGTATACAAACATCTGGACCTCGGCTACGACCTTGAATACTTCATTGAAAAATATCACGAGGCGACCAAAGAACGGTTTAACTTTTTGTATGTTGATGCGGTATCGGACGAACTGAGGCAAAATTTTAACAAAAGGTTTTTGTAATTTTATTATTTTTTTCACACATTATATAGATGCCAACATCGCCAGTAATTATTTCAAGCCCATCAGGTTATAACATCAGCTACAATCCTTCAATGCCACAAGCGGGAGGAAGAAAGAAGAAAGGAAAAAAGAAAGGATGTCAGAAAGGAGGAAAAGTAAATTGGAAAAAAGTCGGACAGGCCATATTGGATGCTAATAGTTTTATTAAAAAGAATAAATTGGTTTCGAAGGGCGCTACTTTTCTTAACGACATTGGAGTGCCGTATGCTGGAAAGGTTGCGATGGCCGCGGCTAAGCAAGGATACGGTAAGCAACGAGGCGGAGCCGTTAAATTTCATTAGCCCCCCTCCGTTGTGGTTCCGTATTAAACTAAACTTTTTATTATTTTTTTTGTCTTAATATAACTATGACGAAAACAATAAATGGAGGTGCGGAGGCGAAGTCTCTGCGAAGTAAGCCAAAGAAAAAACTTAAACAACGGCCTCCGAGGATATACAGAACCAAAGATGGCCGCCCATATATTAAAGTAAAAGGCAAACGAGCATATCTCAACTTTGGCGAGAAAACGAATGACCTTTCAACGCTTCAAATTGTTACACTGTTTTTGAAATATATGAAAGGGGACAATAAACAGAAGAAACGGCGAAAGACAAAAGAACGAATAGTTAAGTCTGAATTCAACCGTTTTGAATACGAGAACCGCAACCAGATACAAAACAACCTGCTGAACAAATACGAACTAATACACGCTCAGGAAGAAAAGGAAAAGAAGTTAAGAGAACAGATTGAAGAAGAGAAGAAGAGAAGAGAGAAGAAGGAAAATGAGGACATTAAAGAAAGGCAAGAGGAATTAATGAGGGAGGCTAAAAGAGAACGAAAGCTTATAGAGGATGTAAAATTTGAACGAGATAGAAGGCTGTTATTACCACCGCCTCAGTTCACGCCACAACTAGGACCACCACAAGCACCACCACCACCGCCACAACTAGGACCACCACAAGCACCACCACCGCCGCCGCAACTAGGACCACCACAAGCACCAGATGAAGAAGAAAAGACGCCGTTAAAATCGAAAGAAGAGAGGAATGCTAAAAAGGAATTTAAAAAAAAGTACGTTGATTTAATGAAGGAAGCCGACTTTGAAATGAAATTTATTAATAGCTTAACTAAAACAGAATTTGACAAAATTGGTAAAGGAATAGAGCGAGCGATAGCCAATGCTCAATCAGCAGAAGAACAGAAAGACCTGGCAGAACAATACAAAAAAGAATTAGAACAACAAAAAAAGATTGCGGAGGCTAATGCTAAATTATTCGAAATTAAAGATAAAGTTTCGTACATCTCCGCTGGTTTAAGAAATGCCTATAAGTATCCTAAATTGGACATACCCAAAACTTTAGGCCCAGCACTGGAAGCGAAAATGAAAGCGGAAGGAAAACAAGTGCCTAGAAAGGTAAAAGGAAAACACACAACGGCGAATATAGCTCAAGTTATAGTAGATGAAGGTATTGATTTAGGAATAGACCGGAATGAAATGAGAAAGAAACTCGCAGATTATTTGGGAGTAGGGCAAGAAGGTACTGGAATAAAAACGATGGAGGAACTAATTCACAAACTCTTCACGATAGCGAAAATCAAGAAATATTTAAAGAAGGGTAAGTACAAGAAAAAAATGAAGAAGAAAGATTTTGTCAATAACTTAGTAGTTGAAATGAGAAACGACCCGAACATAAAAAATCAAGTTTCAAATAAACTCGGTATAGAACCACCAGAAAACCAACAACCACCACCGCCAACAGAAGAGCAACAACCACCGCCGACAGAAGACCAACCACCACCGCTGACAGAAGAGCAACAACAACCGCCAACCACCGAGCAACAACCAGCAGAAGACCAACAAAAAATATCAGAGAACTTAGCAGGGTCTGGCAGAGGTTTAATGACGGATGAAATAGACGACATTATGAAAAAGCATGAATGGTATATCGGTACGGTAGCTAGCGACGAAATAAACAAACTGAAACCAGAAAAAAGACAGAAGTATGGATTTATTATGAACCTAGATAAGTCTAGTCAACCTGGCTCACATTGGATTGCCATTTGGGTTGACCTTATTAAAGACGACGCTATTGAAATCTACGACCCGCTCGCACTGTATAAGCCGACTGAGCTATTTCTACACCAAATGAAACAGCTTATTGAAAAGAGTAAGCCGAATACATACCTGCTTATGAAAGTCAATCAAGTCAAAACCCAAAGCGACACAACAGATACCTGCGGGTGGCATAGTATACGGTTTCTTTTAGAGCGAGCAAAAGGGAACCGATTTAAATTTGCCAGCGGCTGGACGGACTTAAAAGAAAAAGAAGCGGAGGAGTTGAAAACCCAGAACGGCTACGGATTTGACACATATTTATAGACCCCGCCAGTAAAATAAAAAATATATTTTAGAATATATAATATACTTGGAGGTGCGGAGGCGAAGTCTCTGCGATGGAATATAGGGGAGGCAGGAGCTCTAACATTTACTATGTCAACAGCAAAAATAGGATAAACGGCACGGACAGCGATTTCACTCACTCCATTGATATGAAATCGCTAGACAACCCGACACACTGTAAAATACTTCATATCTATGTGCCGAAATCGTATTATTCTGTCGCCAGTCCTTACAACACTTTTACCCTGAGTGAAGACGGATATGAGGCGCTCATCACGATACCCGAGGGAAACTACACAATGAACAACTTAAAAAATAAACTGGCCGAGGTACTAACCGCAGACAGTCCAAACCATTACACATATATAATCACAAGCAACAACACAAACACAGACCCAGAAGACGGAAAGCTATTATTTACAGTAGCGGGCAACCTAGGAATTCAACCGCGGTTTATATTTGACACTGAAACTCGTATTCACGAAGTTATGGGTTTTGACCGCGGCTCAACATACTTCTTCGCTAACAACGCCATTAAGTCTCCAAATGTCATAATCTTGACGGGCGAAAAAACATTGTATCTTCAATCGGACCTCATCGGCGAAGGTGATAACCACGTTCTCCAAGAAATATACACAGCGAATGAAATCCCGTTCGGCTCTGTTATCTACGACGGAAGCGGGTCGGAGTATGGCAAAAGATTGTCTACTAGTTCAAGCAATGTGTATCGGTTCTATTTGACTGACGAAAATGACCAGCCAGTTAATCTCAACTGCCTCGGCATTGTTATGACATTGTTGATTTATCGCGAGACGAATTATTTTAATTTATTTACATCATTTTTTAATTTGCTTAAATCAAGGTAATTAATTAATTAATTTTTTTCTCATATTAAAATATAGACAACCGAAAAACCGAAAAAACAAATGCCCACACAGCACGGAGGCGAACTAGACTTTAGCAAGACTGACTACATCAGTGCTTCTTATCGCTTGAATAAGCTTACCCCTCGTGAGGGTTCTGTCAATATCACTGTGAGTACGGCGGGAGGACAGGAAAGCAACTTTGACCTTATCAGCCGTCCGTTTAACTTGGCTCGCTCTGTTTTGAGTTTTAATTATGCTCCAGATGCGAAGGCTGGAAACTACAATAAATGCTTTATGGACTGCCTGGCGCCAATTAGACAAATTCAATTGATTACTAGAGGCGGTGTTTATCTGTGCGACATTAATGAAGTCGGAAATATCACTAAGATGATTTGGAAACCCGAAACCTCCATTGATGATTTACTAGCTTTGGAAAACCACGACAATGGAAGCGGAGCTGGTTGTATGCTTCAAAAGTGTAATGCTACAACTACATTTCAACCCGCCAGCGATGCTACAAGGTTGGCCGCATTGGAAACAGCATTGGCCGGTTCGGCACTCGCAGGAACGTCACAGGCGAACATTGAAGCGGGAATTAAATTACTGCGAAAGCTCAGGTTCAGGCCGCATTACAGGCTTGGATGGGACAACCTTCTACAAATGCCCGCCGACACGATGATGCCTTTATAGCAGCCGAGACTGGTGTGAGTAAGTTCGTTAATGTTGCTTTTAATGAGGCTAAGTATTTCTCAGCTGGTACTATTAACAATGCCAGCCCGAGTATCAATGTTAAGATTAATCTTGGAATGCTTTATAATACTATTTTTGCTCTGGATAAAACTATTATGTTTCCAGAAATTTTGACTATGCGGATTGTTTGGCAACAGACACCCAAAATCTTTTACTACAACGATGACCCTCTTTCTACTGGCGGAGGCACTGTTGCGGCAGCGGATTTAAATGTTTCTATTACTAATCTCAACCTTTTCTTAGCTGTTGAAACCAATCCTGACGTTATTCAATCAATTCAACAGAAGATTATGAGCCCCGAAGGTATGAGCTTCAACATTGATTATCCTTATTTGTATAAAATACTGTCGGAGTAGCTTCAACTTCTCAAAATGTTATCCTTAGATTTGACAGAGGCCACGGACGGCGAATTAAGAAGATTTATCACTCTGTATTCAACACTGAAGAAAAGAAGAACACCGCTTATGACAATAGCAACCTGCTCAATTCTAAGGTCCAAACTTTTTATACCACACTTGATGGAGCACGACTTCAGGAATTCAATGTTGATTGCCAAACTGGAAAACTAGAAGACTACATGTATCTTAAGCCAAAGTTGGAAGGCTCTTCTTTGATGAATAGCAACGTTTATCAATACAACTGGTTTTGGTGTGATAGCTTTGACAATACCCGCCCGCTGTGGAGCAAGGACCAAAATGAAATCAGCGGATTAAGTCTAGACACCGAGCGACGATGGGAGTTTATTGCTACCACTGCGAATATTGCGGCCAATCATTACACATTCGTCATCACTCAGCAAGAAGTAAATGTCAAGAACGGTACCATTACTAGAACCTAAGCAGGGGCAAGCCCCCGCACCCCCATCCGTTGAAGTAATATTTAAAAATTTAGATGTATTTTTTTCATATAATATACGAAGCTTACACAAAACATTTTTTGAGATTGTAAGTGGTTTTTTGAAAAAAAGCTCCTACTATGAGCCACCAACGAAATTTGATAGCACAAGATGATGGAGGGAATTTTGTTAATTTGAAATGTGGAACTTATGGAGAGTTAAAAACAAAATTAACTGATGACAACTTAACAGCATTCGGCGAAATATCCACAGCACAATACACACCGATTATTCAAGAGACATTTATGTATAACGTAAATTCTGCTAAATGGGATAGTGCTGTCGTTAATTCTACTGTTGAAATGAAGAATTCAATGGCTAGCATATCAACGACTGCCGTGGCAGGGGCTAGCGGATACATTCAATCAAAAAAAAGAATTAAATATCGTGCCGGGATGGGAGTGTGTGTAAGATTTACTGCTTTATGGACTACAACAGAAGCTAATGGTGCTCAATATCTTTCGGCGGTGGGATTAGGCGATAGTGCTTTTACTGATGGTTTCTTCTTTGGTAGAGAAAACGGAGTAATGAGAATATATCACAACCGAGGAGGAGCGACTATTAATGCTTATTCGCAAACAACTTGGAATATTGATAAGGCGGACGGGAAAACATATCTACCCGCAATTGATTTTACGAAGGGTAATGTATTTCAAATTAAGTTTCAATACTTAGGGTTTGGGCAAGTGTCTTTCTATATTGAAAATCCAAATACGGGAGATTTTCAAATGGTTCACGCCATTCGTTATGCTAACACACAAACTTTAACTACGCTGAATAATACTAATTTACCTTTCACTGCTTATATAACGAATGTTGGTGGAGTTGTAGCAGTCCAAAATGTTAAAGTCGCTAGTGTTGGATGCTTCATTGAAGGAACAGAAATTATAAGAGGTATCCCGTTTATTTATGAAAGAACCGCCAATGCGACCAATGCCGTTGCCCACGTTTTTACAATGAGAAATAATGCGACTGCCGCAGGCGGTGCTCTTACCAATTATAGTATAGTTTATCCGCGACGACTAACTATCTTAAATACGGACACAAAGACGAGTTGTATCATTAAAGTAATAAAAAATGCTACTCTGACAGGTGCCGTCTATGCCGATAATAATGCTAATACAAGTCTGGTTTCGTTTGATACTACCGCTACAGTGGCTAATGGAAATACTATTGCGGTTATCTTTGTAAATTTGAGTAGTGCTGAAACAGTTAATCTAAATGATTATGATTTGGACGATATGCTACCAGGCGACAGATTAACCATAACATCACAAGCAACAGCAGCTCAAACGATAAGTATTCAGTATGCTTTAACTTGGATTGAAGACCCGTAGATTATTTTTAGAAATATTTATTTTTCCAATAGAATATACAATGTCGTGTAAAGAGTGCGAAAAAAAAGATAAATTAACTGCTAGGGTTGATGATTACCAATTCTGCGATGAAACTTGTGCGATCGCATACTTTACAAAAAATGAAGACGTGAATGATGTTAGACGGGAAAACTTAATTAAGTTCTTTACAAAGGCTAAGAAAGCCCGCGAGGAACAGCAACCTAATTAATTAATTTTGTAATATTTTTTTTCTAATATAATATAGTAATATGTTTTACCGTCGTAAGTTATACCATATTGGAGGGCTGCGGTTTCTAACAAAAGCGTCTATCAAATCGCACATAAGAATACTTATAAACAAGTATGCTGATGGAGAAGTGCTGAACCCAGAAGATAGCAATTTCGTGCGAGACCTGATAACCCATCATCCAGGAATAAAAGACGGCATCATTGACGTTGAAAGTAATTTGACGACCGGAAGCAAACACTTTCGTTCGGATGGTAAGCCGTTTTCGTGGAATTGCTGTGTTGACCTCATGGGGCTTAGCAAATTAAAAAAAAATGGCGAGAGTGATAAAAGATGCGAGCAGGAATACGATAAGGCCGCAAATACAAGAATATCTGGACCTCGTGGCTATTGATGCATTCGTGGAACCACGATACCTATGCGAAATAAGTGGAGATATATATGAGCGGGTTGATGTCCACGTTGACCACCATTTTGATATCATACAATTCAAAGACATCCTTCAACAATACCTGGAAGTTAATAGAGAAGTAGAAGTTGAAGACGGCTTATTGAAAGAAACGCATTTCACTAAGTTTAGCGAATTCCACAAACAGAAAGCAATACTGCGAATAATAAAAAAAGAAATCAATGTTAGAGGTAGATTATAGAAACTTTTTCAATTCGTCTTTATTACTACACCACGGCTGGCGGACTAACCATTCAATATATGGCTTGTCAATCTTGGCAATGTCTTCTATTTTTTTGCCCTTGTATTTGCCGAAATGAAACACGTCTTTTGGTTGAGCATTTCTCTTCTCTTCAATCGCTTTTATTTCGTCGTGGATTACCTTTTGAAACTCGGCAAGAGAAAACGATTTATTTTCGCCTTCGATGTAAAGTTGTTGGAACTTCTCACACAGTCTAGTAAGGGTAGACATAGTAGAGTGTATATAGTAGGAAGGAAAAAAATTAAATAAATAATAATATACCTCATGTCCGAGTGGATTGTCTTCGTAAAGGCTTACTCCGCTAAACATGGTATAAGCTACGGGCAGGCGTTGAAAAAGGCGTGCAAGGAATACCGAAGGCAAAAGGGAGGCAGTGCGGAGTTGTCTGAGGATGTCTATTCGCCCTCGTCTGAACGAAAAGGGGCTGACGGATGGAAACCAGTCGCAAGCAAGGAGAAATCGACAGTGTATGAGAAAGATGGCAAGGCGATTGTCGCATTCAGAGGAAGTGCGGATAAGAGGGACTTGCTAACCGACGTCGCGCTGGTAAAGGGAGTATTAAAAAGAACCCCGAGATATAAAGAAGAGCAGAAGCTGGTTGATGAGGTTATAAAGAAATATGGTAAGGATAACGTAGAGCTGACGGGGCATAGCCTTGGAGGAACGATTGCGAAAGACTTAAGCCGCCAGACGGGGGTAAGGGCGACCACATACAACAAAGGTAGTAGCACGAAGGACCTCATTGAAGGAGTAATCGACCGAGTAGCCACTAGGGTAAATCCGAAAGGGAAGCGGGCTAAGACGGCGAGGCTGACCACGAACTATCGGACAAGGTACGACCCCGTTTCATTACTAGGGGCGACGGCGGTAAATACTAAGTTAGTGAAGCCGACGAGGGGCGTTCATACGATTAGAAGCTTCCGTAAGGACAAGCCCTTACAATCCCAAAAAAAAGGACGAGGAGCCAAAAAAATATATCTATAATTGAGCTTCACCAAAACCCCAGAGGTGGCTTTTCATAATTCGTTTGATAATCCAATATCGTTCAAGCAGGTGGCACGACTTAAAGCAACATATAACAAATTCATGGACACGTTGTCTATATTTATCCACACCGGCGTTTTTCGGCCTTGTGCGCAGTGGATGGTGGATGAGAATGTCGGCTGGATGTCCGCATATGGTTTCTTGTCTGGTATCGTTTTTTTTCTATCAAATTTCTGCTCAATTCTACCAATCGTAATGAATATATGTTCTTTGGTATCTCTAGTAATAGTGTGAATATCGCCGTTATGAACAACCTTTGTATTACAATGAAACACGACCCGATGACCTGTTTTAAGCGGTTTATTTTGTAGCATTTTGTTATTGCTTTCATGAACATTGTTGTTAGAGTGGTGTAATATTAAAGGTGGGTTTTTGTCAGTTGGTTTCGGGTGTGGCTTAACTTGCTTATTGAGAGCATCTAATTCTTCAAGTGTTAGTATATTTTGTAGGCAGTCTTTCGCTCTATGTTGGCTAAGCTCATTGCCGCCGACCTTGTAATAGTCTTCTACCTTATTTAAGATAGATTGTAGAACTAGGTCTTTAGCCTGTCTGTAATTTGTATCAAGATTTATTTTTGTAAATAGCTTGAAAGTTTTTGACTTGTGGAACGGTTCGGATGTTGGGTCTGGGCAAGGAAGCTGAGCTAAGTGGCCGAATAAGACGATAGATACGCCGCCGAATGGTCTGTTGATTTTGGTATATTTCCTGAGCATATGGTCCAGACTTTCTAAATTCTTGGAAGTAAGCATAGAAACTTCATCAATGGTTATTCTGTGCTTAATTGCTTCTTCGCCGACTGGTATCGGTAGCGGAAGTCTATGATATAGCATTGTTAGTATTTTTTGGAGTGTATATTCAGAATTAATAACTTGGCAGGCATTGTGTGTCATAGCGGTTGATAAAGTCTTTTTTTCTTTGAAATGTGTGTTAGTGTATTTTGATGGCTGACCAGTTAGGTATTTAATCATTTCAGATTTACCCGTTCCAGCCTTGCCGTGAATGAGCAATAATTCTTGTTCTGGTAAAGGTTTGTATTCGTCTTTGGTGCTATAGTCAGGAAGCTCTGTATCTTCAAAGGCGGAGAACTCTGGATATTGTTTATGTGGCGTTTCTAAGAATTTCTGTAATGGTAGTAGGTCTTTGAAACCGCTATGTCGCTGGTATGTTATCTGTGGTTCGCCATTTATGTAGGAAACGAAACAAGTCATATTAAGTTGTGGGGCAATGAACTCATCCTGTTCTAAAACCTCGGGGCGAAATTCCTTTCCTATTTTCATATATTCGCCTTCGTATGCGATACTGTCTGTATTAGAATATAGTAAAGTTCGCCCACTATTTACAAGCTTTAACATTTGGTTGTGAAGAACTATCTTTTGGTATGCTAGCACATAGCCAGTTAAATGAGACATTTGAAATATGTTGTCTGTTGGGTTTGTATCTTGGTATGTGTAAATCATTCGCTCTGGTAGCAGGTCGTCCTTCATTTCGGCGTATTTGGTCTTGTCGTATGGAACTCGTTTCAGGAACAGTAATCTATATCCTTTTTCTTTCATCATAAAATGTATTCGCTCGTTGTATGTTTTTGAAATGGTAGACACTTGCTGAGTTCTGTGTATGTTAGTATTGAGAGAACCTACCAGTAAGTTAGTTGCTTTGGCTAAGGTGTTTTGTTCGTATCCGCTTATCGCAGTAATACTCTTCCATATCTAATATTTCTGCCGAGAAGGTTTTGAAGGGGTTGAAGTGGTCGTCTGCTACATATAATCTCTTAATAAATATCTTAACTCCTTGGTCAAACATATATAGCAATGCGGGAATGGGTGGCATTGGGTTCCCTTTGTGGTGTAGCCGTTGAAGAAGGTCGGAACTGTGAGGTGCTTTTGGTCATAATCAAATACCGCATAACCATGTAGAGGCTTTATCTTATTGTAGTATTCTTGTGTCATATTTTGGTTTATGTTAAGTATGTTGCGAGGCGCCGTTGGGTATTCATTGAAGTATGACGACATTTCGCCCATATTACCTAACGAAGCATTTGTATATGCTTTGACCATATCAATCTGGTGTATCTTGCTGGGGTTCTTGGCATGATGTTTAAAGATATGATGAAATGGTATTTGACCAGATTTCACGTGTCGTAATATGTTGGGTTCCGTAATTTGTGTATGGAACTTAGGTTTATGTTTTTCTATGAGAGTGTATATAAATAATTGTTTGAAGTATGATGGTAATGACCAAGCGGGAGTATCTTTAGGAACGAATGATGCGTGTTTGAAACGGTCTAAGCATTTGTAGTTTAGTTTGTTTTCTTTATCTACTATTCCTACAAGCTTTCCAGATTGGTCTGTCATTGAGTAGCACTCCTTATGTTTTTAATTCAAGTTTGGTTTGTATATTGTTGAGTTCTTCCTGTGATATCCATTTGTTCTCGTATTGGTTCGTAGATAGTTTCACATTACTTGCTTCGTGGTTAGTAGCATATTGGGGTCGTGGCTCTGGTATGTTTTCGTTGATGTCGTATAATAGTTCAATAGATTTAATGTGTTGGATACAAACGTCTTTTTGTTTTCCTTGTATTAATGTGGCATGATAATCGTCGCATCTGATTATTATCTGTTTCGGGTATTCCTTAGTAGATGCTCGCCATAATATATTCATACCATCAAATACATAAATCCTACATCGGATGAAGTCTTCCATTTCGTCAATGTCCTTTGCGGTGGCGTATTTGATTTCCTTAAATCTTTCTACTATTATATGGTCTCGTTTTCGTTTTCTATTGTTTGGGTTTGGAAAATCTTTCATAATACATTCTAGCACACAGTTTATTTCACCCTGTGCCATTGGTATGACAATATGATTTTGCGGATTAACTTGGTCAATTGCAATGACTTTAAGGTCTTTGTCTTCTCTTTGTTCGTAAAACCTTGCTTGCCGTTCCACAAAGTTTCTAACAGCATTGATTGTTCGCTTCAATACATTAGCTTGGTATATTCCTCTAACTGGTCCATGATATCCTTCATAATCCAGATGAACGAGATAGCTTGTATTTGGGTTTAGCTCTTGGAGACGAGCTTCCCATCCTGGAGCATATGGTATAATGAGTGAGCCTTGCCTGCCGACGAGTTCGGGGCGGCCACCTGTTAATCTGTTTATAATCCGTAGTGCGGTTGGAGTGGTAATGCGATACCATCTTCTTTTGCCTCTTGACCTGATGTAGTCGCCTCGTCGCTCAATTTGGTAGAGCGGAAATAGTTCTGGTTGGTATTGGTCCATTGTATATAGATAGGCAGGATAAATTTTTTGAAAAATAATTAATTAATGCTTTACATATATATATACGATATCTTTAGATGTAAAATGTTTACCAAAAAAAAATTATTGATTAATTTGACTTACTCAGTCGCTCTTCTAACTCCTGTATCTTCCTTTTGTATTCTTCTATATCTTGTGTATATTGTATTAACTTCTGTGCTTTGGCTCGCAGTTCTTCGTTTGATCTATCTTTATTGCGGTAATAGTATGCGAGAGCTTTCTCATTATTCCTTTTTCTCCTTTCGTCTCCTTCATATATCTTTGGTCGTGGCATGTCTTATATATATGTAATATTATTTTTATAAATGTAAATAATTATTTAATATTATGTAAGGCCATTCTAACATTTAATTGTTTTTTTGCTTCAATACAAATAGTCATCTTATATAATTCTTTTTTTGATTTATTCGGTTTATTTGCTATGAAACTGAACTTGTTTATCCCAAAAGTCATTCGCTTTTCTGTATCGTTCAATTACTTCTTTTCTCGTATATAGTTCAATTGAAAGGTCGTCAGCTTGTGCTTCGGGAAAATATCTATTGTATTTTTCTTTCAATTCGTTATCAGCTTGTATGAATAATGACATATCGTTATTCTGCTTGTTTGACATCTTATATATTTATTTTTATAAATGTAAAACATAATTGAAACCAAACGACACAAAAAGAAAAAGGTCATATTTGATTTGTAGAAATTCCTTTTTTTATTTCGGGGACCAATCGCAATAATCTTTGTCGTAAGGTGCGGACGATTTTGCCGTTTTGTTGGCCAAACACTCTGCGGTAGGGCGGTGCCATTAATTTTTACCGCATTACCGCAAAAAATAAAATGTAAAAACGGGGATTTATGTTGTTATCTCTTTTATATGAACAGATATGTCAAAAATGGCAAACGATAGCAAAATTCAAAAGGGCGGGGGGAGGGGGAGCCTTAGAAACCCCCCCCCCCCCCCCGTCCTCCCTCGTTTTTTCAAATACCTCAGTAAAAGTAAAGTTCCGAACCCTCTCGTCCATTGGGTTATGAGCCTTGGCAGCGCTCAACTCTGGAGCACTGCAAGCAAAGAAAGAGGAGACCATCGCCGACCGGGAGGCGACTGTCGTCAAGAGGGTTGGTGTCATTCCAGTAATTGACACAATAAAAGGGAAGCTTTAATCCTGAGACCCTTTGGCTCAGTTTTTGAACGCATTGTACCTGTCCCCCGTTTTGGTTAGGTGACCTGCGTTGGGGTAAAGAGGACAGCACTCAGTGGGACTGCTACAACTTGACTGCTACAACAAAGGAAAACAGACAGTAAGACCTCAGAGTCATGAGCTTTAGTATTCTTAGAGGCACAACCAAAAACAAAGAAAAGGAAGTCACAGCAAAAAGACAGTATGACGGGAGAACCCCGTTCGAGGCCTTTCAACGTGAGATAGTTTTGGCCTTGGGAGCCAAAAGACTTAAGGGGGCACTCAAGACCCCAGAACAACACATTAGGATAGTGCATGAGAGTAATGTAAGTGCTTTGCACAGCAAGGGGAAAACAGTCCCCAATTACATGTGGAGGTGGGGAGAGAGAGCAGGGAAACAGCCAGCAAGAGGGAGAGGAAAGATAGGGTTGAGAGAGGAGGAAGAAGAAGCTGAGTTAGACTCAGAGTCAGAGACAGACAAGGAAAACCTTACATCTTATTTTACTGAGACAGAAAGGCAGCCTACTTTAGGGGGAGATAGTGGTAAGAGTGAGCAAAAGGGAGGAGAAGAGCAGGTGGAGGAGAGGGGGAGAGTGAGTAGTCAGCCTTCACCTACTTATTCCACACCAACAACGACAACAATCAAGACGAAGAGCAAGGAGCAAGTAGAGGAAAAAGAGAAGATAGATAGAATGATAGTAGCATATGAGGAGAGTTTGGAGCATGAGATGAAAAGACAGAGAGGAAGCTTTTTCGTTTGTGTTTGATAAGCTAGCAGGTAAAGCCAAGAGGAGTGTGGCAGATTTGGTGAGAGACACCTCACCAGACTTTGGTCAGAACTTGCACACTGTGTGGGCAAGACTAACCAAAAGGTTTGGTAAGGTGAGTGAGGAAGATATGCAAGACAAAATAAATGCGATGAATGCATGGACATTTGATGAGGGGTGTGATTATGCTCCGCAGTTTGATGCGTTTGTTGCGTTAGATGAAGAGCTAAAGGCAGTAGGCCATAAAACACCCCACAGAACAATGGAAACAATAATCACTAATGCCTTACAAAACCCTGAGTATGCATCAGAGGGGGTGAGAAAGGATTGGGGAGGATGGATGAGCACGCTGAAGATGAATAAGAAGCAGCATGCATGGTCTTTTGAGGAATGGTGGGAGGAGTTGGAAGAAAGAGCATTGGAGATAGATAGGAACAAAGAGAGAGAGAGAGAAGAAGATGAAGAAAGAAAAAGCACACACAGGGAAAGATGCCCTCAAAAGAGAGGAAGGGCAGAGAGGTGTGTGTTTCGGGTTTCAAAGAGAGAGTGGATGCAAGTGGCGGATGAGTGTCGTTTTGCTCATACAGAGGGGTCAGTCACTATGCGTAGTGCCTGGGGTGTGCTACCTGTTTGAACAGTCAGGCAGCTGTGATAGATCTAACTGTAGGTTTAAACACACCACCACTAATAAGAAAGGGGGAGAAAGGAACAGGAACGAGAAAGAAGACGTGGAAGAAAGGAGAGAAATGTTTCAACTGTAACATAGAGGGGCATGTGTTCTCCGCATGTGAGAGCTACGAGGGAGTGCAGGATGTGTGGGGGTGAGCATAGACTGCATGAATGTGAAGAGATGAAGAAGGCGAGAGAAGAGCCAGGTGAGAAGGAAGAACCGAGAGAGAAGGAAAAGAGAGGAAAAGTGGAACATGGAAAGTTAGGAAGGGGGAGTAAGTCAGACACTTCTGACACAGATAGGGGGAGTGAGTCAGACACGGATGAGGAAGGTGAGAAGGTGAAAGCATTAAAAAGGACGATGAGATTTTTGACAGGGCGAGACAGAGTAGGCATGGTAAAGGAGAAGGCCCACACGGGCAAAGTGATGGTAGTACAAGAGAGAGAAGTATATCGTCAATGTGAGGGGCGAGTGTCAGGTGGGCAGCAATGTTTTGTATGCATGCATGACATGGAGATTGAGAACGTGTTGTTGCGGGATGCACGCAAATCAGGAAAGAGAGAGTGAGAAGGAAGCCCCCGTGATGGGGGAGCAAAACAAAGGTAGCCAGCCTAAACCTCTACTTGATCAGGAGAAGAAGAAGAGAGAGAGGGCGAAGCGCTCAAAGCGCCGAAGCAAGAAAAGAAGGGGAAAGCCGGAAAGGCTGTGTCCACTCGGAAGAGCCAAATGAAAGGGCAAATTTGTTTTATGAAGTCGGGGAACCAAGTTGGCTCTGACAACGACGACCAAGGCGACGGACATGCGGTGGCCAGCGACATCGACAGCGACAGCGGTTCAGGCTCAGACCTGGAGGTCAGGCGAAGATGGGTGGGGCGCGCGGAGCACATATAGTTCTATAACACTGGTGGCGGACTCAAGCGGCGACAAGTGGGCGGCTGGCTGCCGGAAAGCTGAGCAAAGGGACGGCTTCAAGAGATCAAGGGTGCGGGGGAGCGCGCTGTGGGCGGCACTACGACTGTGACCTTTTTACGCTCTATTAGCAGTCTAATTTTGAGCGTGACTTCATTGGCAAGTCAGTATAGAGTTAGTGCATATAGTCGTTAGTGCGGCTCCGGAAATTTCTGAATATGGCTACATATATTTACCATCATATTAATATATACGAGGTTAGTAGCATAAGGTAGATGGGACCGTTATTCCTAAATAGGGGGAGCAATGGATAATTTATTAATTAATAATAGTATTTAGTCATACCGGCCCACCTCAATAACAATTACCTATTTTTACCTATTAATATATCACTCTAAGTGTAACGGTGAATTCAATGCTTTGGCGGTCTGGGGTTGTGGTGTTTAGTGACGTGTCATTATTCAAATATCTCAGTAAAAGTAAAGTTCCGAACCCTCTCGTTCATTGTTAAGTACTTAGGAGAGTGAAGCTACCGTGACTATACGGTTATGCTGTAGTGGACTAGGATCTAATTAATTTGTCTAATGAGTTGACAGTAAGCTAGTCTACTGTGCCCCGGGACGCCTGGGAGACAATAAGCCCGCTTCTAATACCCTCTGAATTGCCAAGCGTCCTTATTGTTAAGAAAAGTGTTTGCGTACTACTACTGAATCTCTAGTTATATAAAAAAAGAAAAATCTAATACATCAGGTGTTCAGTGTTTAATTAATAAGCAGTTGATGACAATCATTCACGTATCATTACTGCGACGAACTTTGCTCAGACTATCAGACTCGTGAGTCTCTTTAGTTGTGGCGGTATGAAATAGGGGCAATATGAAGAGAAATCATCAAACATCATATTTTTTAGTACAGTGTGTCGAGCCAAACATGCTATTTTGTACTCTCTGTCATGATTGGATCCGACTTTATGTTGATTGAGATCATCACATTTGCAAGATGGCAGCAGCTTCTTCAGCTGCTGCGATGATGTTTGACAAAGTCTTTAATCTACTTACATGATGAGCTGTGCTATTTTAATTGTTATGTGAGGGATCGTGGGAAAATATAGGTAGAAATTTTGTTCAAACAATCATGCCTGCATCTTAAGCTTGTAGATGTCACATTG
This sequence comes from Paulinella micropora, assembly GCA_019918135.1. Classification (NCBI taxonomy): domain Eukaryota; phylum Cercozoa; class Imbricatea; order Euglyphida; family Paulinellidae; genus Paulinella; species Paulinella micropora. The sequence goes on from WBZZ01003204.1 coordinate 121,153, forward strand.
ACCTCAGGACCAGCCTCTCAATTATCATCGTCCCAGTCTTCTTCTGTGTCATCGCTCTCTTCGTCCTCGTCGTCGCCAGCTACTTGCTCGCGCAGCTTGGCGATCAGGCTGGACATGTTCCCGGAGTTCAGCTGCGCGGCCGCTTGCTCCGCCGCCTGCTTCTTGCGGATTTCGTCGTGGTCGATCTTCTTCAGCTTCACGCTGGTAAGCCCGCTCAGCAAGGACTCACTGCCGCTGCCCAGGTTGGGCGCGGAGGCGGGGCTGTGGGCGGCGGAGGAGGAGGAGGGAGATACGGCGGGCGCGGCGGGGGCGGTGGGGATGGTGGGGAGGGAGGGCGCGTCAGGGATGGAGGGTGCGGCAGGGATGGCGGGCGCGGCTGGGATGGCGGGCGCAACGGGGATGGGAGGCACCGGGGGAGGCGCCGGGGCTGCGGGCACCGCCGGCGGGGCGGCCGGCTCCTCCTGCGGCGCGGAAGGAGCTTCAGGCACGGCATCCAGCACCTCGGCCACTGCGGGGTACAAGATGCTGCGAGACACGGGGTTCGGAGCAGGGGGAGGGCCACGGTTGGGCGAGGCGGCAGAAGACGTAGGGGAGCTGGAGGAGCGGAGGTTGGGAGAGGCAGAGGAAGAGGCAGAAGGCAAGCTTTGCTGGGGGGAGGGTAAGCCCTCGCGCTTGGGCGGGCGGCGGGGCGCAGGCCTACTCGCCGCAGTGGCGAGGAAGGCGGCGTCCACAACCGGCTCGGGGCCCGCCGTGCCCGCGATGAAGACGTTATTAGTGGAGCTGAATCGGGCCGGCAGCGGCGGAGGGGGGGCAGCAGGAGCCACACTGCCAAAAGAGGGCAGCGCCGTGGATCCGTGCATGAGCGAGGAGCGCCGCGAGTGGCCCTTGCCATGGTTCTTCAGACCTGCAGCTGTCTCCTTCGCACTTTCCCTCATGCTGCGACCTGTAGGTGACAGAACCAGTTTGTGTGCACATTTAGATGCTTGCTGCCTTGACACATTTACACACATGTAGCTGGGTGTGCACAAGTCTATGTATGTCTACAAGTGTGTATGCAATTTGGTACCATATTGTGAGAGCTGTTGCAGACCACCGATAGAAGCAGACCGCATCCTGCACGGTATGTAAGCGGGTGGGGACACAGCAACGTGAGAAATGCATCCAACATGCTCAATTAAGATCTCAAATATACTTTATTCGTGTTTGTGGTGCTGCGAAGCAAGCTCTGTGGCAGGGGCAAGGTCGCAGACACACCTGCGGGCCATGCGGCTTGCCTTGCGTTTGGCGTTGGCCAAGGAAGCAGCGTCCTGGTTGCCGCCGACCGGGCTGGAGGCGTTGCTGCTCGCCGCCTAGCAAGTCAAGCATATGAGACAACAAGCATGAGCCAAGTGTGGCGACGAGCATGGATCGACATGAGCCAACACGCATAATTCACAAGCATGAGCCAAGTGTGGCGACGACAGGCATGGATCGACATGAGCCAACAAGCATGATCCACAAGCACGTGTGGCGACGAGAGGCATGGATCGAGCGAGGGGGGCAGTTGGATTTACCTGCTGTTGCTCCGGGGAACTAGCGATTTCCTCCACACCGCTACACCGGGGAAACACAAGACATGCATAATTTTACGCATAGTGCGAATGGTCCAATCACCACACCCACATGCATACTTACTTCCTTACTTAGTTACCTAATTCACTCACTCGACTTACTTACGTTACGTACCTTCTTACTTACTTGCTTACTTAGCTTGCTTACTAAATCTCTTGCTTACTAGCTTACTTAGTTTGCTTACTTAGCTTGCTTACTTGGCCGTACGTAGGTTAATACTTGCTTGCTTACTTACTTTTGCCTGGGCAGCAGCTTTCCGTGCGGGCTCAGGAAGGTCACCTCGGCGGGCACGGGCGGTGCGCCGACGGTGGGCAGCGCGGGCACACCAGCCATCGGGGCCGCGGGGGCACCGGCTGCCAGCTTGCGGACCTGCAGACCACACCCCACACCATGCGTGCGCACTCTGCACTCTGATGCTGGCTGCTGCCTCGCTGCACACAGGCGGACTCTGCATAGCTGCTTGCGCGTTTACCGATTCGCGTCTATCTCTTGTGGCGATTGTGTCTGCACAAAGCTTCTCATCCTCCATTATCTCCAGCACCTACCGTAGCCCGCAAACGTATGCACACTTTTCCCTTCCATCGTTCCATCCATGCTTCCATCCATGCCTTATTCAGTTTCTTCTTCTTCTTCTTCTTCTTCTTCTCTTCTTCTTCTTCTTCTTCCTCTTCTTCTTCTTCTTCTTCTTCTTCTGCTTCTTCTTGAATGTAATCTTTGACAGTTGAGCGTCGTTAAGTCCTGGTGATTGCGGTCGTCTCTTGTCGAAGCAATTAGAGTTTGCATGGCTGTGCAGCTTGCGGAGAGTGTGTGTGGAGGGGCTGGCATGGCTGTGCAGTTGCAGGCCAGGCATTCCGTTAGTGATAAATCTAATTGAAATGGACTGAGCTAGAACAGAAGAAATTTGAGAAAAAGTGAGTGAAAATTTAATTTGCGTCTCATTTCTATCTCTAATCTGTCACTCTCATCTGATCCCCAATCTATCTCTAAATTACTGTAACATCTGATATATCTCTAGTCTGTCTCCATTCACTCTAGTCTATCTCTGATCTATCTCAGGCTGATCTATCGGAGATAGATCAAATAGGCCGATCAGAGGTGATCAGTAGTACTAGAGTCACCAGATAGACTTACGATCGACAGAGATCGATTACGAAGTCTCATCAATCAGAGATCTATCAGAGATAGATTAGAAGGGTTGGAGACATATTGAGGATCAATTAGGAATGGATCAGATGTAGCTTAGGTATAGATGAGTGATAGATGATAGTGATAGAAATCAGTCGGAAATGATCGGAGATGTGTCAGAGTAGACATAGTCCATCTCTAATCTGTATGGAGGGTGTGGTGTGTGTAGCTGACCTGTGTGCTGAAGCCGCCCACGGCTGGGACCATGCCGCCCTGTGGGTTCTTGGCCAGCTGTGTGTAGCAGTCGTAGGCCAAGGCGGCGGCACTGGAGATGGAGTCGCACTTGAGCGTGGCAGGGTCCACGTAGCTGGTGTGCGCGTGGTTGGCAAGGTGGCACAAGATGTAAGGCGCGAGGGGAGGAGAGGGCGCAAAACAGGACAGACACGTCACCAGCAGGCGCCAGCCCAGCATCACCGACTGCTGGAACGGGTTGTTGATGGTCTGCTTGATGATCTGCGTCAGGATTTCGTCGCGCACGCTGGCGTCCGTGTAGCCCAGCAGCACCAGTTGGTGGCCCCAGCCCACGCGCTCCGAAAGCGTTACCTGCCATCCGCATGCATATCAGCTACTACTCTGCTACGTCTGCTCAATGCATGCAAGGCAAAGGGATCTCTCAGGCCTAGGGGTCTCTCTCACACACGTCAATGCTGGGACCTCTGTTTCCACCACCATGAACTTGAGCAGCATCCCGAAGAGCAACTTGGCCTGTTTGCGCATCTGTTTCTTTTGCTTCTCGGTCAGGTTTAGCGAAGAAATTTGCAGCAGGGAGCGGTTGATAGGGAACTCCTGGTAGGAGAAGTAGTGCTGCGCCGCTTTCTGCTTGCCTGCCGTGGTCATAATGCCCTTGCAATACGAAGCCTTGGAGCGGAAACCTAGCTCCAGCACAACACGCCTCAGTTTTGCAAAAAGCAAGGATCCTTTTTGAATAGAACACAGAAGTTATCAGCCAAAGATACTAGAAGTCTCGTACAGAAAATTTAATATGAGATAAAGACATAAGAAAAACGCGCGCGCGAGAGAGAGAGAGAGAGAGAGAGAGAGAGAGAGAGAGA
>WBZZ01003204.1:137500-162500 GCA_019918135.1 Paulinella micropora
TTTGTCTTGTTTTGTCGGCGGTGTTTTCTGGTGACTGATCGCGGGTGCGCCTGTGGCGGGCTGTGCACAGAGGTCAAGGTGGTCGGGCCGGGCCGCGTGCACCTGCTGCAAGACCCATCCTGGCCCGGCGGTCCCGCGCCCGACGGGTCTGCCACTTTAAACGCTGCCACTGCCATCACCACTACACACACTGTATGACCACGCGCCCGCTACCATGACTACTACTACTACTACTACTACTACTACTACTACTACTACTACTACTACTACTACTACTACTACTGCTGCTACTAGCACCGCCACCACCACCACTGCTACTACTATAGCAGTAACAAACTACTTTACGAGACAATAACTGCCACAAGAAAAGGCTTTCAATCTGAGACGTGTTGCAGGAAAGGTGCCTAGTGCTCGGATTGATATTTTGTGGTACAGATGTTGGGACGTTTCCCACATGTGTTGGCGCTGAGGACAGGTTTTCAAATACAGGCAATACTGCAGGAGTAAGAAGCAAACAATTGTAGAATGTCCAGCTTGACAAAAGGCCAAGACCGAGGGAGGGGGGGCTTAGACTGTTTGGCGGCCTTGCTGGTAGCTGGAGCGCACATGCGGGGTGGTGTGCAGGGGCGACTGGCGCGCGGCGGCGGACCCGTCGGACGCGGTGGCCATGGCGGCGCTGCTGACCCCACAGCAGCTGCCCATGCCCTCCCCTGACCAGATGAAGGAGTCCGCCTACCTGCAGGTCCAGAACACCACGCAGCAGGTCGTTCGCCCCCCCCCCCCCCCCCCCCCCTTTCCTGCCCGCCCGCCGCGCAGTCCCCAACCCGCTCAGTCCCCTCTTCTTTGTTCTCACTCTCTGCATGTTCCTCCTCTTACCGTCGTCGTTCTTGTTGCTGCTTTGTTGCTGTTCTTTTGTCGTTGCCGATGCATTTTTGTCATCATTGCCGTCATCATCATTGTAGTCATTGCTTTTGTGTTGTTGTTGAAATTTTGTCGTTGGTGCTGTCTGTGGTGTTGTTGTTTGCGGTGGGTGTGGTGCGGCGCGCGGGGTGCTGACGCGCAGTTGCTGGCCAACCGCGACGTGAGCTCCGAGGAGGTGACGACGCTGGGCACGCTGCTGGCCAAGAGCGAACAGATGCGCTACTACTTCGCCTACCTGCAAAACTACCTGCTAGAGGTGCATCCCTGGCCTCTTCTTCTTCTTCTTCTTCTTCTTCTTCTTCTTCTTCTTCTTCTTCTTCTTCTTCTTCTTGTTTCTATTTTCTATTATTTGTGCTCGCTTGTTCTATTTCTTGTGCCTCTGTTACTACTTGCGGCTGCGGCTTCTGTGCAGAAACTCGAGCATCAGTTCTGTGCATACAGCGAAAAGGCTATGAAGGGTGTGACGTTGCACTTCCACTCGCGCCGCGGCAAGGCTAGCAGTCGCGTCTACAAAGTGCACCCGGACACCGGGGTCGGGCCCCTCGCCGCCATCTGCCCTGCCCCGCTGCCTGAGAGCTGCAGCTCTGTGCTTGCGCTTGCTCTTGTTCCAGCCTGATGCAGTCATATTTCACAGCTACTTGATCGAGGCCCTTCACTTAAGAAAGATCCCTCAGGTCGTGCGGAGTCAGGACCGCTGTGGAAAGTGCACAGCTTTTGGCGACAGATGTGGGCAGCCATGCATGCAGGCACGTGCAGCAAAACACATGCGGCGTTCTAGTTGCGCCTGCCACCTTGATTCCAGAGCTTGTATTTATCTTTTATATATGTATGCACGTTTACATATACATGCCTGGTCCTGTTTGCAGGTGATCAAGTGGGGTCGTCCGCTTGCTGCGCTCAACGTGACCAAAATCCAACGCGGTCCGTCCGTGTTGCGCGTGCACGGGAGCGTGTGTGGGAAGTATGGTGGCGCATGTGCGGAGCGCGGCGCATATGGGCTGTGTCTGTGTGCTGTAGTCGTGCTGGGCACGCAGGAGTTCCACACGCAGCCCAAGGCCACCTTCACCTCCACCCAGTGCTTCACACTGCACACCGAGAGTGGACTCGTCATTCCGCTGAGGTCCACTACTCGCCTCTTGCTGCCAACGCCGCCTCTATCCTGCGCCTTTGTTCTCGCACACCTCGCAATCAAAAAAGTTATGTTATCTAATTTACTTTTTTTTTGTTTGTTTGTCTTTTTTTCTGCCGCTGCTTGGTCTATCTGCCATATACTTTGAATGTTTTTCATGGTGCGGAATGTGCTGGTGCTTGTTGATGCGGATGCATGTACTTCTGCGTTTGTATGTTGTGTTTCGTGTTTTGTGCATACATGCATGAGTCAATTGTCCATTTGAAAGTTTTGGTCGGTGCTTTTTGTCTTATACTGCTACTCTATTCCAACTTCCCTGCTGTCACGTATGTTGGGTTGGATCGGTGGCGTGCGCTCAGTGCGCAGTCGCCCACGGAGCGCGACGAGTGGCTGGCCTACATCAACAGCCTCAAGGTCCCCGACAGACTTTTATTAGAAAACGAACCTTGTTCGAGCAAAAAAAAGAATGGATGCATCTTAAGACAACCAGATAACCAAAAAGGAGATTGGACAAGGACAAGAGCGCGCGAGCAAAAGAGCGAGAGCGTGTGTATTTGTGTGTGTGTGCGTGTGTGAGAGAGCGAGAGAGAGAGAGAGAGAGATAGATAGATAGATAGATAGATAGATAGAGAGCGAGAGAGAGAGAGAGAGAGAGAGAGAGAGAGAGAAAGAGAGAGATAGAGAGAAAGAGAGAGAAAGAGAGAGAGAGAAAGAGTGAAAGAGAGAACGAGAGAGACAGGGAGGGAGGGAGGGAGGGAGAGAGAGAGCGTGCGTGGGTGCGCGATAGCCTGTGGTGCAAGTGGGAGTTGGCGTGGTGACGTCGGCAGCAAGCCTCAACTATGCTGTGCTACTGTCAGAACAAGCTGCTGCTGTGCTCCGACGTGGCGCCCATCAGCCTACGGTCCCCCATACTCTCAGCCCGCACATGCCACACCAAGCCGAGAGAGCTGACACGAGAACAAACAAATTACTTAGTTGACAGAGGGTACAAGATTTTGATAGCCAAGCTGTATCTGAAGCCGCTAGCACGAAAGCATGGTGAGCCGAGGAGAAATAAAACGTGCACAGGTCTCAAATAACCTGGGAGTGCATAGCTGAGCAGTAGTTTGAGTTTGGAAGTAGTGCTATAATTGATCAGACAATGGCAGTCAAGAGCTGAAAGACCAAAGGGAAATAAGAGCCCGTGGCACCTGAACAGCCACGATGCTTCAAGCACGACAGGAAAAGGAATCAAACAGCTTGAAACGAGACAGCAAGGTCAATAGGGCAGGCTTTAGCTGCTGCAGAGAGGGACAGGCACACTTTGATATTCAGCGGGCACGCAGGCTAGGTTTTGTGACTTGGTGCAGGTACAAGAATTTCGCCTCCATCTACTACCTGGTACTGACAACCCTGCAGGCTACCACGCTAACAAGCCGCCGCAACTTTTTGGTCCCTCCCACCCCGCCAGTAGAATACCAGCGAGAATTGGCCAGACAGAGAAAAGCACGGAGACTTTTAGCATGAGAGGTTGCTTGGTCTTCAATCTGTCTCAGAATGAGCACGGGCTGTCAGTGCAACGGGCAGAATCAGCGCGTCAGCAATTACTTTCTTTTGCTGTGCCTCAGTCTTGCCCACAACCAAGTGATGTGGACAGAGCGCTCTATCACGCACGTCGACGCCCTCACCGCACTCCTTGAAAGAGCCTCAACTGCATCCTTACGTCAACGCCAACAACATACATGCAGCACGCACGTGCCACCTGCGCCACGCTGCTTGCCTGAACGGGATGCATGCTAAAACTCTACTCCACCAAATCTCAACTTAATCAACTCATGCACAGCTGCCTTAGGTAGAGTCCTCATGCCTGTTCTGTGCGTTGCATATGCCCTTGATAGAGCATTACGTCCATCATGCACGCGACGCGCCGCATTTCCCGGCCTGGGCCCAAACCGAACAGCAACGTCTTCCTCAAGGTCACTTACCGACTAGCCCTCACACACGCCCTCACCACCACGCCCTGCCTATACTCAGACACCAGGTGCCAAAGCACAGCACACCAGCTGCCAACTGTGTAGCACATCATAATCGATCAATAGGCAGCACACAGGTATGGTATCATTTCCACATCACATTCGGATTACAAGGTGCATATCTCTTAGCTTCACATGTGAGTCGTCTACAAACTCAACTGGTGTAATCACGTCGTTTACAAACTCCACTGGTGATGCCATCATGCATGACATGTTATGGACACAAAGATCATGCCGCTGATGTATTTGCCGGTTGCCCTCTGCGCCTGTACTGTGATGTGGAGCTGGTATGTGGCGTGTGTGCGGCAGGAGCCGCTGGGCCATGTGCTGCGTACTTTTCCCTGCGTCTTTTGGGAGGACTATTTTTGGACGCAGGTGCCAGCACATTGCAACTGCTGTTGCGGCTTTCACACATCGCGCCTGCCCTCGCGCCACGGCACCGCACAGCCGGCTAGGCCGCGGGCATGATCAGGGTTGCTGTGTACGAGGGTGCCCAGGCATCTCAAGCGCGAACATGCGGGTGGTTGGGTTAGGTGTCGCCGGACTTCGCCAAGGCCAAGATGGCGGCGGGCATCGAGTTCCGCTCCCAAGTCACTCCAACCCGCCACCTTTCCCCCCCCCCCCCCCCGTCTTTCTCTGCCTCTCTTTTTTTCTTTTGGTGCTCTTATTTTTCTCTCTTTAACTTTCTATTTTTCCTTCCTCCCTCTTCCCTCTTCCCACCGATTCATCTTTGTCACTGCACTGTGTCTCTGAATAAACCATTTGGTTGCACGTCATGCAGGCTTGGGTCACCAGGATGCTGCGAAATTTCAGAGACGAGTTGTTGGACTGGTCTTTACATTTCAACAGCCAGTTCCATGTGCACTGCACACACCCTTGTTGCAACGATCCTTAGAAACTGCACACAGCAACTCAACGCCCCCCCTCCCCCCCCCCCTTCCCCCTTCCCCCCCTCCCCAACACACACACACACACATACACACCAAAACCCACTTTGTCGCTTCATGCTCTCATGTACATCTAAATTTCTGTTCTCTGTTGTCCTGCTTTCCTGCTCTGATGTTGCCCTTGTTGCGCTATGCAGGGGACTGTCGCTGAAAGACGTGAAGGAGCTCATGAAATGGATGCACGGCTCCAACGGTCACGAGCAAGCAACCAGCCTCAGTTAACAGCCTAAAACATGCCACAAATCAAACAAATGATACACGAAAAGAAACCGGCTCTGAAGAAACCGGCCAGAGCCGGTTTGGCGAGACACCAAAACAAATTGTCAGACATGACGAAGCAAGAAAAGAGACAAAATGTAGTGTGCAAGACAATATTTGAACAAGATAAAAGACAAAAAGAAAAGAGAATGTTGCAAGTAGGTTGGGAAAAGAATGCAAACAATAGCTGTTGGAAAACATCCATGCAAGCGTGGTATTGCTATGCAGACTTGCCGGACGCTGCACTCTTCATGCTGCTGAAACACGTGGACCGTGCGCAGCTCAAACAGCAGGTCAGCACAGACAGCGCACAGAGAGTCATGCTTAACGTCTTTGCATTGCTCCACACACATGTAAATGGTCTACAGCAATGGATGTGAAGAGGCTCTTTATTTTTGGTTGGATGCATTTAGTAGTAGACATCACGGGGACGGTGCAGCTTGGCTGTTTTGGGCCGCTGGCTGCGCTCATGCCATGTGTAATGTAACATTTTCGCGACGCGCTGTTACTGGGCTGGAAAGCTTGTGCGGGTGCGATGAGGAACAGCGGGTGTGGTGTGGCTGCGGTAGGACAATGGGGAGGAGACGGTTGCGCCGGCCACCATAAACAACAACCCCTTCTTGGAGACCAGTCAGGCCAAGGTCAACTTCCTGGGCCGCAAGAAAACGGTCAGCCAGGCCAGCATTTTTAGATGTAGTAGCGCGCAACAAGGCGCATGCATCGTTTCAAGTCTACTCATACCTTATGAATATGCTTGTGTGCTTTTGTGCTTGTGCTGGTATGTGCTGTGTGTGGGCTTGCAGCTGCGCCGGCTGGGCATCAAGACCAACCCGACGGCTCTAGACGCGGCGCCACGCTCCTCCGCGCTGCCGCCAGACATCAAGCGCAAGAACGGTCGCTCCGCCTCGGTGGGCACCGTGACTTTGATGCGCTCTTCTTCCTCCTCGCCTGTTTCCGCTAAGCCGGCTATTCCGCCGCGCAGCTACTCCAGCGCCGCGCCTGGTCCGCTGGGCGTGGGCAATAGTCACTCCTCCGACCGGTTGCAGCGCACAAGCAGCCCTGGCCGCCCCCGTTCCAACTCGGCGCCCACCTCGCCCGACCGTAAGCAGGCCGGTGCCGGCCCCAGCAGCGGAAAATACCAGCAGGTGCTACGCCATGAGGACCCGCAGATGCCCGACGAGGAGGACGAGGCGTTTATGGCCGTTGCCGGGCCCCCGTCCGCCGACCATGGCGTGCACCCGCAGCCGCGGCAGTTGGGTGAGGCACACGTGCCTGGCCCCGGCAGGCTGGACGGGCAAGATGAGGTGGAGGAGGAACGCAAGGCAAGCATTGCTGAACTGCAGAAGTGGCTGCGCCGACTTGGGGAGGGACTGGAAGCGTATGCACCCGTCTTTCATGAGGTGACAGCACAGCATTTCCAGCACACAAAGTCGCACACGAGGGGGCAAAAAACACATACTATTAGTGCAAAGAACAGTTTGGGGGTGAGGAGATGAGGGAAATGAGGCTGTGTCTATGTGGAGGGGAGTGAGGGAAAAGTAACCAGAAACGCGTACTACCAACAAAAAGTGATCTATCTATCTGTCTATCTGTCTATCTATCTATCTATCTATCTATCTATCTATCCGTCTTTCTTTCTTTCTTTCTTTCTTTCTATCTTTTCTATCTATCTATCTATCTATCTATCTATCTATCTATCTATCTATCTATCTATCTATCTATCTATCTATCTATATTCATCTCTTTCGGGCGTCCCTCCCTTCGATGTAAGAAAAATTGGTCGAGGGGGCGGGACGTTGGCGACCAACCCTCCTAGAGCAAACTGCACCACATGCCAGTTGGCTACCTCGCAAGGCTGCACCATAGGTAGCTGTGGAGTTGGGTGTTTTTTCCGTTGAGCTCTGCCATAAAAGGTACTCACCCTGCACTTCGTGCTTGATGAGTGGGGCCATTGGTTATGAGAGAGCCAGGAGGGCCAAGGCAGGCCTGAGCCGAGGATGCCTCCTGGTAGGACGCTTATGGCCATTTGGCTATGCGACGCTCCTGGATTAAACATATATATATTCATCTACCTGCTTTACCTGTCTACTTACTTACGTACCTACCTACCTACGTATCTTCCTAGGCATGCAGAAACTGTGCTTTCTTTTTTTTGTGTGTGTAGTACGGCATGGATATGGACTTTCTGCGCCTTAACGATGTGACGCCACAAGACTTTCAGGACATTGGTCAGCTCTGCTAGCTCGAACTCGCCGCCTGCTGACCAGCTTGGATTGTTGTGCGCGTTTGGCATGCACTGCTTGCTGTGTGCGCAGGCGTGCTGCCCTACCATCTGGAGCCGCTCTTGTCCGGCCTGTCTCACCTCCACGAGCAGAAGCAATCCATCGGCGGCGCCTCCGCTCTGCCTCCTTCTGTCTCCGCCTCTGCGTCCCTCTCCAGGTCAATACGTGAGTGCAACTATGGTCGTGATGCATGTACTCATGGTCGTTGTCCATGCCCCATGCTCCTTATAAATGCAATCATGGTCGGCGTACATGCAAGCATGGTCGGGATGCACAAAATCATGGTCGGGATGCACGAACTCATGGTAATTATGCATGCAGTCATGGTCGTTACTCATGCAATCATGGACACACATGTTTTTGCGTACACGATACTGTAAATAATTCTTTTTTGTGTTATCGATGAACTTATTGCTAATAAACAAGAGAACACTTGCGTTTCGTAGGAATAAAATGGAAGGGCACGACTTCAACTACTCGGATGCGGCGTTGGCCACGCCTTCGCCGCCCGCTACGGCCGGCATGCGCCTGTCCTTCCGGCCGGTGGCCGGGGCAGGTATCAAGATCCACCAGTTCGGGCAGGACGGGCGCGTGGACAGCGACACGGACAGCGAGGACGAGGAACACCCGCCGGAGGAGATCGTGGGGATAGCGGACGGAGCGGAAGATGCAGACTTCTTCGACGGCGAGGCCGGACGGGGCGGGGAGCAGCCGCCAGGCAAGGAAAACCAAAGACAGCCCAACGGGCCTGCCAGCCGCGCCGCTCGGGGCAGGGCCTATGCCAAGCGGGTGGGAGGCAAAGCCATGCCGGCCATTCCGATGGGCGCGCTGCGGCCCGCCGTGCCGTCGGGCCGGCCCTGGGAGAAGACCGGGGAATCAAGTCCCCAGATCAACGAGAGTGTGGTCGTCCAGCCCGGCCTAGACGAGCCCTAACTCCCTCCAGACAGCACACGATAAGAGAGCATTATCGGGGCAGCTGGCGTCGTAAGCAGGCGCTTTTTGGACCCTCTCTGGGCATTGCTGGTTTTCGGTTGTGGGAATCAGCTGCACTTTTCATGTGTCTGTTTCTGCCACCTTTGCTTCTGCTAAATAAAAAAATTTTCCTTTAAATTTTTTCTGCATGTACCTCTTTTATTGTTTCAACTGTATTTATAATCTATGTAAAGCTTCCTAGAGAGTTGGCTTAGAGGCTTATTTCCTAATACTATCCTAATACATTTTCTTCATCTGCGACAGTCATGTAGCATGATGTTTAATACTAAGACTGACTGTCACACTTAGATTTAGTTGAACCCTTCACTGAGTTCACTCAAAAAAACTCAAGCTATACTCTTACCAGTCGGACACTCGCGGACACTGAGAAATTATTAGTTTATTAGTCACATCTTTATGATATACATATAGAACTTCATTTGTCAACCAACGTGCTCAATTAATGACTATTAGATGATGTGCCGCTACAGTCACGATATTTAAGCCAATGATGAGTCTGCAAGTGACGGCCCGTTTCACATTTGACTCTCCAAGTCACCTTTCTAGTGGAAACTTTGTCCCTTCTTTTATTATTAATATTAATAATACTAAATATTAGGTAATAGTTCGGTAATAGTTCATATATTCGGCCCGCAGGGCACATACCTCCCGAGCTAAATTTTTTTTTAAGTTTTTTTCCGCGTACACCGTTGACTCTGAATTTGTTTTTCGTGTGTTCGTTGGTTTGTTTGTTAGTTAGTTAGTTAGTTCGTGATCGCTTTTTGACGTTACGCTTTTTTGTGACGTTACGCAGCATTTTTTCACGTTACGTCCAAACTTCCTTTTTCGTATGCAATTGTGCAGGAATTGACATTGCAACGTTACAAGGTTGCCGGTGCAGTGGTTCCCATTCTCCGGCTGTAGATGCTACTTGGTCTTTACAATATTGAGACAGAAGGAAACTGAACGGGGGTGGCAACCGTTATGTCAACACTGGCTCAATCAATTTGAATTATCTCCCCGCCTAAACTTCAACAGAATAAAGGAAATACAAATGTGTAAATATGTAAAAGCAATGATCAGTGGCAGTCGTATAAAGGAACTGACTGCCACCAGTACCAAAAATATTAATAAGTATGTAAAAACCGTGCATTGGACATTAATTATAATACAATGAACAATCAGTTTATTAATAATAATATTTAGTCATACCTGCCCACCACAAGGACAATTATCTATTTTACCTATATCACTGTAAGTGTAACTGTGAATCCACTCAAAGCTTCGTTGCTTTGCCGGGCGGTTTGGGGTTGTGGCGCTTAGTGACGTGTCAGTATTATCGTCCCATCTCTAATAAAGTAAAATACTATCCTCTCGTTGTGGGTAATGAGCACATTGATGTCACAGCCTTGGCAGCGCTTAACTCTGGCACTACAGGCAAGGACTGTGAGGAGACAATCGCCGACTGGGAGGCGACCGTCGACAAAGGGGTTGGTGTCATTCCTGTAATTGACACATAAAAAGGGAAGCTTTCGCAACCCTGTGGCTCAGTTTTGAACGCATAGTACCTCACGGTCCCCGTTTTTGGTTAGGTGAGTCACCGGCGTCGGGGCAAAGACATTGGACAATTTATTAATATAGTATTTAGTCATATCGGCCTCTACATGTTTTTACATAGTTATTACCATATTTTCTGGTACTGGTGGCGAATTGCCTTTATGTTCATATATTACCAATTTGGTGAGGTTGGTTTCCTTTTTGGTTCTTTTGAATCTCAGTAAAGTCTCAGTAAAATGGTGCTAGACAATTGGGATCCCGGAGCATCCGGTTAACAGGCTAGTTTCCCTACCCGTACCTTCATTTTACTCAACGGGTTATGAGCCTTGTTAGTGCGTCCCCTGCGCCGAGGAGCTTAACGGAAGGAGGGGGTAGGGAAATGAGAAGGGGTCTGCAGTGGCACGGTGACGTAACTTCGAAAGTGGGAGCTGGCGTCTGCCAGAAGGGCCACTGCGCATCGGTCTGTGTCTCTGCCAAAGAGGCACAGAAGGCAAGTTGGCAGCAAGATCTGCTCGCTTTGCTGTGGAGTGTGTGTTCTGTTTTGTTTGCAGAGCTGGAATGAAAATCCGAAGGTGTGGCTTTGGGCTGGACAGTGAGTCTTCGGTTGGAGCTGTTTTTGCCTCGTCTTTGTCCTCCCTGCGTTTTCTGTCACTTGTGCTGGTCGTTCATGCATATCTAGGAGACCTTTTTATATTTTACCTGAAACGTGGCAGATTGGTCTGGTATGTCGGTGTATATGAGACTTGGTTGCATCCTTAGGACAAGACACGAACAGGAACAGAACAAGACACGAACAGGAACAGAACAAGACACGAACAGGAACAGGACAATTGAAGACCTTCTAGGGCAGCTATTCAGTACTCGGCAGTACGTGGTTAGACTAGAGGGCATAGACTATTAGTAGATCTTTGGAGAAGCCTGTACTGGGTGCACCGTCTCAGGGCTCAAGGTCTATGGTTGGGTAGGGACTAGCTACCCCTTTTAGTTTGTGTTTCACCGACCAGGGTAGTGCCCGAAAACGGGGGCCAAGCCTACAAGATCGCAAAGTAGGGTGTGTGGGAATTATGTTCCACACATGTAATGTGTTGGAGGGATTAACTTTACTTACCCCCAAGTTTGTTTGCTCTGACGAGAGCATGAGTTTGGAAGACTTTGACACGGGGAGGCACCTGAGGCTGTTGAGCTAGATATGGCGAACCCGAACACTTTTTCCTTTAGTGATGGGGGGGGGGGGGGGGGTACCTGAGGCTGTTGAGCTAGATATGGCAAACCCAGACACTTTTCCTTTCTCATCATCTCAAAATGATATGGAGTGGGCTCTGGGCTACCACATGTGCCCCTGGCCTCTTGAGTAAAATCTTCATGCACTTGGCTCTTTACACACGCAATACACTAACATACCAGGTAACTAAAACGTGTGTATGGTTGGACCATAAATATAAGGTCTCTTGTAATTGTCCCTCGACTCTTACAATAATATAGAAAACAAAACATCGCCACCTAAAGAGCAACATAAACTAGCACGCAACTAGACAAGAAACAAAAGGAGAAATATGTCTGTCAAATCAGTCCCATAAAGCGTGCAATAAAGTCCATGGGTGGGTGAGCAAAATGTACGTGGAGAAGAGAAGCTGTGGCAAACAACTCCAGCCGGCCCTCACATTACTTTCCAACTGTCCTGCCTCAAAACTGACAAAATAAGCCCACGTCAGCCAGCACACCACACCACCACAATAAGTCTACGAGCAAAAAGTATGCTCCACACATATTTGACTTTTGTTTATGCATACTTTTCAGACTAACCCTAACTTCAATATTTGACTTTTGTTTATGCATACTTTTCAGACTTATGTCCCAGTGCTAGCTTACACTGCTGCTGCACTTCACACCTATCCCCGTAATGCAACCACCAACCATACTGCATACTGAACATAAAAGGTGAGGGAAAGAGGTAGCACTAACCCCCCCCCCCCCCCCTGACAAGAGAGAGTGAGAGCACAGGTTGAGATAGACATAGGCAGAACGGTCTATCATGGCTGAAAACAAACACAAATTTCACCGTGTTTTACGGGACATTTTTCATGTGTTGAGCTGTGCTCATGGAGCTATGTTGGCCTCACTTGTCCTGTATGTGTGCTAGCGTGTCTGTGTGGTGTCAGTGAATTGCTCCTTTTGCTTCCCACTCTGTGTGCATTCAGTCTCAAGCTTTTGCTGAGGTGGGGGGAGTGTTTGTTGAGAACATGACACACACATGCCATACCTAGCATCTGGCTATGGGTGGATGGTGACTGACTTTATTTCATTTGTTTATGCTCTGCGAGCTCTTTGATATGACATTCATTTCGTTGCGGGCACGTTCTTTTATGTTCGGTCTGTCTGTGCTTTCTCGTTTCTGGAGGCTTTTGGACCTTTCCCCTTTCTTCGGCTCGGTGTGGAACGTTGGGCTCATGTCGGTTTTGGGAAGTTTGTTGGCTGCCTTGGTGGGTGCTGGGACATTTCCCTTATTCAGTCTAGTGGACAATCTAACTCTCTTTTTCTCCACTTCCTCCGTGTGTGAGTTTGAGAGGTGGCGTCGTTCTCTGTTACCTGGACAATTCATTGTCTATTGTTGGTTATGTTGCTGTTGGTCTGTGGTGTTGGGGGTGGGAGGGTGTGCTTACTACTCCTTGTGGAGCTGTCTTTAGTAGCGTGGCATCCTTTCTTGATCGTTTCTCCCTTTCCTCTGCTTTGGTGTGAGGCTTGCTGTCGGTTGGTGAGGCGTTGGGGCCTCGTTTTCTTTTCCTTCTTCTCGTCCCTTTCCTTTTCCCTCTTATCCATCTTTTGTTGGCTGGTTCGCTTTGATGATAGCGGACACTACGGGGACACGACCCGCAAAATAATTTGCGATTCGCAACGAGTCGCGGAATATACGGCGACAAATTGCGATTTGCAAAATTTTTAGACTTTCGCAAAATTATTTGCGTATCGCAAAATAAATTGCGAATCGCAAATTATTTTACGCAGAATATATTGCGAATTACAAAATATTCTGTGATTCGCAAAATTAGTCTGCGATTCGCAAAATAATTTGTGATTCACAACAAATGTTTTGTGATTCGCAAAATTTGTTGTGAATCACAACAAATGTTTTGCGATTCGCAAAGTTGGTTGTGAATCGCAACATATATTGCTATTCTCAATTTTTTTTTATTTTTACAATATATTAAAGGCTTTCGGTTCCAGTGCTGTTTCAAATCCAATGGAAGAAATTTTTTAATTTATGAACTTAACGTATTAAACGCATACTAACATCAAACCTGCAAGTCAAAACTAAGTGCTTTCTGATAACCCAGACTTAACGCAAGTACCTTATCCCAGCTTTCCTGCGTCAATCTTTTTTCCTTTGTTCAGATGTAAGTGTGAGTTATAAAAAATTTCTGTACCTACCTCGAAGTCTCCATCTTGCACTATCAATGTGTATGGTTTACACTGTTCACACACATTGGTAAATAACAAAAGGTGGTTTCAGTTCCTGATGCTATTAACAGATTGAAAAGCTCGGTGAAAAACAGGAGATGTTTTTGATAAGATGCTATTCGATGATTAGTAGTCGTTGCCCAGGAAATGAATCACATGCAACTTTCCTTTTGCCTTAGACGATATAATTACATCTGCATATATAATGTCAGAAACACTCTTGTGACGAATAGATTTCGCAACAGTGACTGCACCTTGGCTACCGCTAGTCGGTACGAAGAGTATATTTTGTGTCATTTTTCGTTTGCCAGACAACACATTCAATGGGCACAGCACCTCGCCCTGCTGGTGCGATCACCAACCGGAACGGTTCTTAGTATTAAAGTCGAAGAATTCGTAAGACGTTGCATCCCAAGGCTCTGCTTCTGGCACTTCCTCGTAGGCACCTATAGAGGAAAGAACTAGTAGCTGTAAAAATTGTGAATTACAAGCAACACAATTTACGAATCGCAAAAAATTACGTAATTCGCAAAATAAAATGCGAATCGCAAAGCTGTGTTTGATTCGCAACAAAACTTGTGAATCACAAACTGATTTGTGATTCGCAGACTAGGCTCATGTGAGGGTGCGAGAGAGAGAGCGAGAGAGAGAGAGTGAACTAGTGAGTGAGTGAGTGAGCAAGCGAGCGAGTGAATAAACTCAGCCTTACCTGTATAATAATATTATGAATGATGTTATGTATATATGTATATATGTATATATGTATGTATGTATGTATGTATGTGTATGTATGTGTATGTATGTGTATGTATGTGTATAACGATGCAGGGAGGCAGACAGGCATATCGAAGCTGAAATCTGAGTTTATCTTTCCTTCACTATCCAGACGGGGGTGAAAAGCCAACACCCAGCATGATTAGCATGAATGCAGAGAGAGAGAGAGAGATACACTCAGAAGCTCCAGGTGAGTTACACCATAACAGAGGATTAGGTGAGTACTGAACAACGCTCATCAAAAGCTTCAAGTAATAGTAGTAGTAGTAGTAGTAGTAGTAGTATATAGTGGTAGTAGTGGTAGCAGTACTAGTGGTAGTAGTAGTAGTGTGGGCCCCAACAATTGTGAATCGCAAAATTGTTTGTGATTCAAAACAAAATTTGCGAATCACAAACAATTAAGTAATCAGCAGAATCAAATACGAATCGCAAAATTATTTGTGATTTGCAACGAAATTTGTGAATCACAAACAATTTAGTAATTAGTAAAATAAAATGCGAATCGCAAAAACATTTTGAGATTTGCAAATTCTGTTGCGAATCACAAACATTTTTTGGGATTCGCAAACATTTTTTGTGATTCGCAAACTAGGTTCATGTGGGGGAGCGTATGTGCAACAAGGTTGAAATAGAGAGAGAGAGAGTGTGTGTGTGTGTGTGTGTGTGTGTGTTGAGAGAGTATGTGTGAAAGTGTACATCTAGTACATGTGTGTGTTATGTGTGTGTGAGAGAGAGAGGTGGGGGGGGGGGGGGGGTGTATATGTTGTTTGACAGCGCCGACGATGTTGGGGATGAGCTTCGAGGACGGTGCGGAGGAAGGTCGCAAAGCAGTAGTACTGTACCGAAAGTCCTTCTCCTCGTTTGACAAGTTTTCCTAGTAGCAAGACTAGCAAGACTGCAGGGCCCTGCAATCCAAAATGCCACGTCACAATCATTCTCCCTCTGGGAGAGAGAGAGAGAGAGAGAGAGAGAGACTAGAGAGAGAGAGAGAGATACACTCAGAGGCACTAGGTGAGGTACACCAGTAGGTACCGGTGAGTACTGAACAACGCTCATGATCATCATAAGCTTCAAGCAAGCAACGACTCAAGCTAGTCCAGGGTTGTGATGTTGAGAGGCAGACACAAACACAGTGAGTGTGTCGGTTTGTCAGGAAAACCATATGTGTTGTGTAAAAGCATATCTGTTTTGCACGGAAGCATGAAACTTAAGAATTCGAACACATGTTCGTAGTGTTCGTCGCATTTGTTTTAGGGCAACAAGTTAAAACAGATAAAAAAACATTGCATTGCAATTGATATTATAAGTCTTTTCTCACACTGATTATGATTGGAATATTTATCAAAAAAAAAACAAGCAAACAAACGTCTCTTGGGTGGACGGACACGTACCAGTCGAAAGCCGGCCATTAAGTTTGAAAAAAGGCGGGGCAAGGGCCAGACTCCTCATTTTACCCAGAAATCTGCTCAATGGCTGGGCCGGCTCCCTCAATTTAAGCCAAACTGGTCCACACTCTACTACCTTTTTTACCGAATCATTACCTGTTGACCTCTCCTCTCCTCTCTCCTCTCCTCTCCTCTCCTCTTCTCTACTTTCTCTTCTCTCTCTTCTCTTCTCTTTTCCTTTCTTTTCTTTTCTTCTCTTTTCTTTTTCTTTTCTTTTCTTTTTTCTCTTTTCTTTTCTCTTTTCTTTTCTCTTTTCTTTTCTCTTTTCTTTTCTCTTTTCTTTTCTCTTCACGTCTGCGATTCGCAAAAGTATCTGCGATTCGCAAATAATTTTGCGAATAACAACTTATTTTGAGAAACACAACCTGTTTATTTGCGAAACGCAAAAAAAAATTGCGAAACGCAGAACAAAAAGCTGCGAATCGCAAAATAAATGTTGCGAATCGCAAAATAAACGTTGCGAATCGCAAAATAAATCTGTGATTCGCAAAATATTCTGCGATGAGCAACTTATTTTGCGACCCCTGTCCCCGTAGTGGGAACTGAGCTTGGTGTAGTTCACTCGTTGTTTGCCATGTGGGGGAGGAGCGGTGGGTTTGGTATCCTATCGCCCCCTCTCCGTACCAACACATAGGTATCATAGGGAGTAAGTTAAGAACAGACACCTAACGTTGGACCTTTTGGGTATGAAGGGTACACAGCCCAGTAGTGGGGCATTTCTCGCGGTTTGATGTTTAATCGGAAAGGATAAAGCCAGTTCATTTTTCATTTTTGGACTTTCTTCCTGGGTATGAAGGGGACACCGCACAGTTCTAGTTGTGGGACTTGGAGATGTCGGACTTTCGTTGTCTGTGGAAATGTTCAAGTTGCTGGTCAGTTTGGAGCCTACCGATTGGACATTATTGGTTTCGTAGTCTTTAGTGGGGTGTCGAGCACCAAATGAGGACAGTTTCGTTTCAGTTTCTAACTTTGTTTACAAGTTCGGACTTTGGTGGCTGTCAGGTCGGCTTTTCGTGTGGATAACGTTTTTGGCAGCTTTCCTCTTTCTCTGAGACTCTCTCTTACTTCTCAGAGGCGGCGTGCAGCCTTCAGGGTGGCTGCGGCGACAGAGTTGGTGGGTTTTGCCAGTCGCCGGATGGACTGCCGTAGCGCCCATCGGTGGGCGGATTGCAAGCTTCTGTTTCCTTTGCTTCAGTGGTTATTGCGCCGATGGAGTTGTCGGCTGCGTGACTAAGGCGCGAAGCAGCGGCGACGATGGCAAGGTTCAACGGTGGGTCTGTCTTCGTGACAGACCCCAAATCAGGGCGCCTCCCCTCCTACTCGTTATCGGTCGTTGTTGTCGGGTGATGGAATTCGCTCTTCAGTTTGCAGTTTTAGGCCAGCACATGTTGCACTTGCTGTGCATGTTGGTGTGAGACACAGAATCGTGGGAGCTCCGCAGCGAGCGTGGGGGAGGACGGCGCCAGACACCGCTGCTTTGTTTTGGTTCGTCTGCGGTGGTTTCCGTCTGGGTTAGTTTAAACAGGCGGTGGTGACCCCGGTTGTGGGGCATGGTGGACGGTCTGGTTTGCGACGTTTTGGTTCAGATCTGTTGGTGGCAGGAGCCACAGTGAAA
Source organism: Paulinella micropora (assembly GCA_019918135.1). Lineage (NCBI taxonomy): Eukaryota > Cercozoa > Imbricatea > Euglyphida > Paulinellidae > Paulinella > Paulinella micropora. Next base: position 154,869 of record WBZZ01003204.1, read on the forward strand.
TGGTTGGAGTCGCTTTCGGCGGCGGTTGTTCCCCTTCATTCAGGAAGGAGGGATGAAGGACACGGACATTTAGCTTTCGGGCTTGGCAGGTTGACTGGATCGGTTGTGTTACTTCGGCAGTTGTGTTCTTTGGAATCGGTTTTGTGCGGCAGCGTGGAGCCGCAGGTGGAGTGGGTTACGGCGTGGCCGCTAGTTAGGCCAGATCGTTGGTGGTTGGTCCATTAAGTGGCCTGACATGTTGCTCGGTGGGGACCTGGACTTTGAACTTTGCTTCCGGGTGGGGAGTGTTTATGGAAAGGGGCAGTTGGAGTTTCGCCAGTCTTTTGCAGTCGTTTTGATTGTGGAAGCCATTTTCGTATGGCGATGGGGAACCTGTCTGCTTGGTGATGGTCGGAGCGCGACGGACGTCTTTCTTCTCCGGGGGGGGGGGGGGGGTGATGGTGGTTTATATTTCCATTTGGATTGTCGGCAAAGGGTGAGGGCATCATGATGAGCCCATGGCTTTTGGTGGTATTGCTGGTCGGCCGGATGTTCTGGATCAGTTAGCCGCGGGCCGAAGCAAAAGGCGTATGTTTGTTGGCAGTAGTGGCCGATGTAGGCCAGAAGTTCACGTTGGTCGTTATGATCTAGCAGTGTGTCGCGCCGTGTAGGCGCGGGAGGACGGTGGAACTTCGTTGTTGATCTAACGTCGCTACGGCGGTAGGCGCCACACTTAGCGGATGGCGGCGCGGTGGCGAGCTATTTGACGCTCAGTTTCAGGAATGAACATGAAGGTTGAATCATGGACGGCGGAGCCGGGCGGCGGGGCCGGGGGAGTTCCATGTAGTCGCGGCGGGGCTGAGGGAGTTCCATGTAAGGCTGGACGGTGGGTCGCGGCGGGGCCGGGGGAGTTCCATGTAAGGCTGGACGGTGGGTCGCGGCGCGGCCGGGCGAGTTCCATGTAAGGCTGGACGGTGGGTCGCCCTCCTGGGGCGGGTCATGCGTCAAATTTGTGGAACTGCAATTTTCCCCTTGATTACTTTTATTTTGTATTGCTCAGTTCATTTTCTTTCCTTTACATAGTGGATAAGGAGTTAGGAGGAGATACCTATTGTGGGTGATCATATTTACATACGTGTTTGCTTTGGGCAGTTTGTGAGTATAAATTGCTTTATCGTCGTGGTTGTTGCTGCGAGTATGTGTGAGTTATTATTTGGCGGAGGAGACATATATATACTCCTATGTGAGGAAGTTTGTTTGTTGTGCTTATGTGCTGCTATATTGCCGAACTCCACTGGAGACTTAGGATAGCTCACTTACTCACTTCGTTTTATTTTCTACTAGTTTGTTCGTTGTGCTTGTCAGCATCTCGTCCGTTTACTTGGTTGTGCTCGTGACACTGTGTTGAACATACATTAGTGTATTGACGTTGACATATACATATGTGTATCTTCATATTGCGTGTTGGTCATTTTCCGTGCGAATGGTGTGGATTGCTCATGTATGTGATATTAATAATGATGCTGATGTACGTAGTGCTTAACGATGTGTTTAAGGTTTTTGCTGTTTGAGTTGTGACCTATTTCATTAATTAACTTGTTTGGCTGTTGTCTGGCTTTATGACATTTACTATGTTAAAGTTGGCTCATATCGGCCGCTATTCCTAAATAGGGGGAGCATTGGACAATTTATTAATATAGTATTTAGTCATATCGGCCTCTACATGTTTTTACATAGTTATTACCATATTTTCTAGTACTGGTGGCGAATTGCCTTTATGTTCATATATTACCAATTTGGTGTGGTCTCCTTTTTGGCTCTTTTGAATCTCAGTGAAGTCTCAGTAAAATGGTGGGAGACAACTGGGATCCCGGAGCATCCGGTTAACAGGCTAGTTTCCCTACCCGTACCTTCATTTTACCCAACGAAAGAGGCAAGAACTAGAAGCACATCGGACACTGCCGACTGGTCTGCTCAAAGAAAACAGATAGTATATAGAGGCTACAGACCTCAATGAGTTTCACGGTACTCTCAGAGGCACAGACACTTGACTCTCAAAAGCAGAGAGAAAAAGAAGTCACGGCGAAAAAACAATATGACGGGAGAACCCCGTTCAAGGCATTTCAACGAGAGACGGTTTTCTTCAGCGAATCGGACTTCGCATCGTCGTAATTGTTTTTCGGCGGAATGGCGTCACGTGAATACGGCTAAGTGTGATTGATTATTATGATCGGTAATACAGTTCAGTCAAAGTACGAAAGTCAACCTGGATGACTTATGCTTACTGTTTTAATAGATTTTATCGAGATGCCAATTGGCAAGGAAGCAGAGGCGTTTAGCTAAGTGGGATGGCGATCAGTTTTGAGATTTAACAATCATTTCAACTTTACAACTTGAAATGATGGCCATTTATCGCAATGCAATCGATATTAATTATAGAGATTTTAATTATTTGCATATCGACATAGAACTAAGGGGGAGCGTTGGTAGGTTAACTACGTTTACAATACTATTAGTAATTACTTTGTGAGTGGGAAGTAATTTATTCGTATAGTCGAATGACAGTGTAGTTCTAGTGAATAAGAGTAACGGACGTAACGGTCTATATTGGTATTCTGAGGATTGGACAATAACCAGGATTGTGTAATAATTACAGTCGTGCAGACTTTATTTCAGTTTCGTTATTACCTTTGAGTTTGTCAGTTCTGCTATCCACTTGCGGCCCGGATTAAAAGTGTCGATTGGCATCGTGGCTGAGTCTAACTAACGAAGTCTCTCAGCAAACCGGAGTGTAAAGGTATTAGGTCCGTGAGTGGCAGGGTAATTATCTAATCAACGTTAGGGCTTTTTGCAGCCATAGAAACTTTTAATAAGAGTTCGTTGTGTATTTATCAGTTGGGGTTGTATCCAAACTCACATTGAGTACCATAAGGTAGATGGTGCAGTTATTCCTAAATAGGGGGAGCAATCACTGGACAATTAATTATTATTAAATATAATGTATTTAGTCATATCGGCCCACCCCAATGACAATTACTTATTTTACCTATAGCACTCTAAGTGTCACACTAACGGTAAATTCAAAGCATTTGCGGTTTGGGGGTTGTGGCGCTTAGTCGGACGTGTTGAGATCGTCCATCTCTAATAAAGTTAAGTACGACACTCTCGTTGCACAGTGATTACTTAATACGTCACTGAATGATATATATTATTAATATATGATCTTGGCAGGTAAAGCGATGGTGGAGAAGATTCCCTCATCTGACAATTACGGAGACATCAACACGAAGAGGCAACGGGGGCTGAAGTATCTGAAATTTGCGGACAAAGTCGCGCAGTTGTAGCGTGCACCAGGACTAGTTGATGTAAGGTTAGTATTCAAGTAATGCCATCAAGGGGGAGCCGCCTTAGGAAGTTGACTAGGTGGGATTAATATAACTCAATTTTACGGTAGTTTGTTAGAGAGGAAGTGACAGTGACACTAGGTGTGAATTACTGGTCTGGGGTGGCATTGGTGGCACCAATGCAAATTTACCTTGTGTCGTTTAGCTCTCTGTTCAAAGTGGAGACTTAGGAGTCTATGACATCGTCTGGCGGGATTCAGTTACTCTGTAAAGAGTTCTGTATTAAAATACCGGTTGGAGATGGTAAGTGAGTTGACAGGGGACGCCTGGGAGACGAATAAACCGGCAGAGAGCACCTCTGAGCAGTCCACGATCCTAAGGAAAGAAGGTACCCGCCGGTTTGCCACTCACCCAGTGTCAAAGCTTTTCTTTTTCTTAAGCTTACGGGAGGAGCCCTTGGCTACTATTTGCACAAGGCGTCGCTTTTGACGTGCTTTTGGTACTGACTGCCGCCGACCCTCAGTCTTGCGTGCGCTGCTGGTCTGCTTTCTTCCTTCATCTTGTTCCTCCTCTTCCTCCATCTCTTGCTCGGCCTCCTCATCCTTGTCTTCGGCCTGGGGTGATTTTTCCTCTTCCCCTTCAGACTCCGTCGCCTCGTCTGCGTCTTCGTGCACCTTCTTGCGACGACGGCTCACCGCGCCGCTCGCAGCCTTCCGCTGCTGCTTTCTGCTTGGTGCGTCTGCCTCCGCTTCCTCCGCTTCCTCCGCTTCCTCCTCTTCACCTCGTACCTCCTCCTGCTCCTCTTCCTCTTCCTCTTCTTCGTCCTCTGGCTCCTCCTCTCTGAGCTCGGAACCATCGATGGCGCGATTCTTGAGAGGTCCCTAGAAATCAAGAGATTGGAAGAATAAAGACCGAAGTGGGTGGTGTGGCTGGTAAGGGGGGCAAAGAGGGGTGCAGCAACCTGCCAGAACGCCTGGAGCACGTCGTTTGCCATGCACAAAGCCTTCACCTGCAAGCACAGAAGTGACAGACCAACAGTCAGAGCAAGCTGCTGACCGCACTGGAGCCAAATACAGCCTTCAAATAGCATAGATAGCGAGAGCGTATTGTGGGAATGTTCTATGCATGTGTAAATAGTACGCCGTATAAACAGAACACATGTAAAAAATATACGCACATATTTTGAATGAGTACATTTTGATGGAAAGTCCTGTGGTATATGATATGATTGAGTAGGACGGCATGCGGCAGACCTTGTAGATGAAGGATTCCATCATCTTCTTGGCCTGCGGGACCAAGGCGGTGTAGCTCATCTTCTTGCGCTTCCCGTGCGTGCAGATCACCTGCAGCGCCCGAGTCCCGGCCTGCATTTTTTTGATGATCTTGGTCACCAGCGTCTGCCGATCCTTGAAACACTTCTCGAAGAACCCCATCTGCCTGATGAAGTATTCCAAGAACTTGGCACCTTGCCTGCACACGGCCACGTGATCAGGTGCGAGGGTGGACGCTTTGCATGGAAACAGGTCCTGTCCTCGTAGATGCAATGGAGCTGGGTGGTGGGTGAGAGGTGGACCTGAGTGCGCAAGAAAGTACCAGCGCCTCGGGAAATTCCTTGGAGAGCTGCGCCAGAGTCATGAACACTTCGGCGTGCCGCAGCCACTTCTTGAGCGCCAGCGCCGCGGAGTCGCCGGGCCGCTCGTCTCGGGCGGCTGCGGCAGGGCTTGTCAGTGCCTGCGTTAGCACCACTAGCTGCTCAAACAGCGGCACGTAATAGAACTTGGCGGTCTTGTTGGAGAGCGTGGCGCAGAAGGCTTTGTTCTCGTCCTCTGGGGCACCCAGCTCCTCGCCCTCGGCGTCCAGGCCGGGCAGCACGCGCAAGGCCAGCTTTTCCAGCCGCTCAAGCGGCTTGGCGGCGGCGCTCACGTAGATGCGCACCACCGCCCCTAGCGTCCTGAAAGTAAACTTGACTTGCTTCTCCCACGCCCGCACCAGCACGGAGCCCGCCACGTCGCTCACCTTCAAGTTGAGGCTTTGACGAGTTAGCAAATTAGGTGCGGCGTTGGCCAGCAGGTCTAAGACTGCCAACATTTTGCATGTCAGGGAGAAGGAGACATGGCAAGCGGGCAAGAGGGAGACGATCAAATCTGAGGCAGCCTGACAGCCCTCTTCCAAGGCTGCCTGCATCTCTTGCGTTCCCTCGCTTCCCACTCCTAGGTCCTCTCCATCCTCCCTCTTGCTATCAGGCACTTTGCTTTTTGGCTGGTCCTGTGCGGGCCTGCCTCGCATAGTCTTGCAGCCGCCTAGAGCTTGCAGACAGGCGGCCACCGCAAGCCCTTCTGCGGGCCCGCCCTCCAGCAAGGCTTCACATTGGAGCAGCTGCGCAACGAAATCACCACAGAGCACACAACACTGCAGCAGCGTGGCCTGGTCAGGTTGATCCCCCAACTCCGCATCCTCCTCATCGTCCTCGGTCTGCCGTGCGCTCTTGTCCAGCAGCCGCAGCATCTCCTGCAGGAACTTGCGAAGCTCGAAGCAGATGGGCACCAGTGATACTAGGTAGGCTTTGTTGCTCATGGCTTGCACGGCTTCCGGCAAGCGCGCCACTTGCCCGCCAGCGCCACCGAAGCAGAACGCCTTTCGTTTGGCCAATTTGGCTTTTGTTCTGCCCAGCAGCTCGCACAGCAGGAACTCCAGCATGGTGGCGGTCAGCGCGCCTTTTAGCGCAGGCTCCCCGTCCTCGCCGGCAGGCAGCTTCAATTGCTGAGCCGTCGTCAAAGGACACGACAAAATGCTAAAGATACCGCTGTCGAGGGGCCGAAGATGGGGCTGAAGCAGCTCCAGCACCTCCCCGCTGGCCGCTGCGGAGGCCGCGCCCGACTTTTTCCCAGCTTTCTTGGGTTTTTTCTCTTCCGAGTCACTGTGATCATGCTGTTTTTGGCTTTTCGGGGGCTTCTTGTTGGGAGCTTTCTGGGCGGGCACGTGGGCTTGGGGCAGCGCAGCGTCGTCCTGCAGCCCCAGCACGTCGTGCACGCGCAGCTGCGGCCACTTCTCCATGAGTGAACCTAGCGTGCTCTCCAACTCCAACAGTTGCTGCAGCCGAAAACACACTTTGCCTTGCATTTCTGGGGGGCTCTGAGCGCCGAAGGTGCTGAGAACTTCGCGGCACCAGTTGGCCGCGTAGAACAGTGAAGATAACAAGAGGCGGCGCGTGCTGTAGTCATGTTCTGCAAAGTCTTCCAGAGCGCTTTCGCGGAACAGGAGTAGAGGGCAGCCGAGGAGTGCGTCGATGTTGCTTAGGGAGCCCTGGGCGGTGATGCGCTCGATGGCACTGAGCAAGCGGAACATGGGGCATAGCACCAGCAGCAGACGCTGGTCCTTGACCAGCAACGGCAGGAACTGCACAGCGATGCCCGCGTTCTCGCCATCGAGGTTGAACCAGTTGTCTGCCAGCAGGCGGGTGCCAGGAAGCTGTGGCGATGGCACTTTGCCCTCATGGCTATCTACCAGGAACAAGTCCTCGAAGCTGTTGGTAATCTCTTCGCGCACCCATTCCAGCATGGCTGCATGCAATCTGCCCGCCAGGATGCTGTGGGCGAGCTCGTCGTAGAGAAAAGCCAGCGCGCGCGGGTCGCCTTGCGAGTTGGACTTCAAGGTCTTGAGCAACAAGGAGCCTTCCTCCTCGCGATGCTTGGGCAAACCGGGCTCGACCTGACTCGAGCTCAGCTGCTCCTCGCCCGGCTCGCGGGCCGGTCGGGCGGGCGCGATCTGCGTGAGCAGGCAGACGCCACCGATGATGCCCACCATCTGGTAGGCGAAGCACGCACTGCAGAGCTGCTTGCGGATCACGATTTGCAGATATTGATCGAGATCGCTCTCGTGCTCCCGCACCTGCCTGCTGCTGCTGCTGGAGGAAGACGAGTTGTAATGGCGATTTTTGACAGCCAGCACGCTGAAAATGGTGAAGGTCTGCCTGAGCTACAAACAACGAACCACCAAATTAATAGGGAACACAATGTCGGGCGTAGGGAAGGACCTGAGCGTGGGTGAAAGAGATCACGTAGTCGAGCAAGCCCTTCAGGTAGACGATGAATGGCCTCACGGACTCAGCGTTGTCTTGGACAAGCTGCTCAAGCACACCAAGGCCCGTGTTGGTCTCCGCCTCGATGCCGCTTCCAATATGCGTAATAAGCTGGCCAACAATCTCCTGGCGCCGAAAGTGGTCAGGCACGGGCTGGAAGCAGTGCAGATAGATGGCCGCACCGACTTGGCGCACGGCCGGGTGAGTGTTGCGAGCGAAGGCTTCGGCTAC
>WBZZ01003204.1:167500-170000 GCA_019918135.1 Paulinella micropora
ATTTAGTTCTCCTTTCGATGACCCCTTAACAGCTATTTTGTTATTTCGTTGCTTGCATATGAGCATATCTGCTACATTCAGGGGTAGTTCGAAATACGATCGGGACATGATTGACATGTTGGCGTTCAATCTCAGCATCATTATTTTCTCTTTTCTGGTTTGATGTGTTTGACGTGTTTGACATGTCACACATCTATGATTCTCTACCATGGCGTGTTTGCTGCGTTGGCTTTGCAATCTCCTGTACGCTTCGCTAGCTCCTTTCCTTTGCTTTCGCATCTCAGCTGGGAACATTCTTTGTTGCCATCCAGGGTTCGCCTGGCAAATGGCGAGTTGCATCACGTGCGATGCGCACCTCGGCTGGGCCTTTTTGCCGGCGCGCTCCGCCTCCTCCGCCTCCTCCACCAGCTCCTCCCCGCCACCTACTTTGTCCGCACCCGCAGCCGCCACTCCCACCATGCCGCCCGCCACTGCATCCGCCGCTGCCTCCTCCTCCAGCTCCGCACCCCCCGCCGTCGTAGTCTCCACCACTGCTTCTGCTGCCCCAGCCCTAGGAGAAGTCTCCACCGCGGATCCGCCACTGGCCTTCTTGGGGCTGATCCTGACGCGCATGGCCCCGGCGCACCTCAGCGATGAGAAACGCACAGAAATGGAGGTCCTCCAACAGCGCAGCGCGGGAGACGGCCTTGAGCGTATTTTGTCCGCCATACACGTCACTGTGTGTGTGTGTGTGTGTGTGTGTGTGTCGCGCGTGGTGGTGGTGTGGAGGTGAGTGCGTGGCTGAATGGCCCTCTGCTCTCTTGCGCTCACCAAGTCTCTTTCTGTCGTTGTCTCGTTCAGCTTTCTCATACCTGGCCTGCCTATGACATTGATCGATTGATTGATTTGATTAATTGATTTTGATTTGAGTGGCTTGTTTGATTGTTTGACTTCATTGGTTGGTTGATTTGCTTTATGATTGAATGTTATGGTGCATTGATTGCTTTGTTTGATTCGATCCTTTCATTGTTGATAATTGATTTCATACATTGCTTGATTGCTTGCTTGGCTGATGATGGTGGGTTTCGTATCTGCCACGGAGTAGGAGCAGCGCAGTCAGATCCTGGCGGGCGCCTGGGCCTTCCAGCTCCAGCGCCTCGAGGCGATGCGGCTGCTAGACGCGCTGCCGCTCGGCCTCACCGCCTCCTTCCACCACATGTTGCAAGGTCGCGCACAGCGCACAGCGCACAACACACACACAAACAATCACACACACAAACACACACACACACACACACACACACCACACACACACACACACACACACACAGGCCGGCCCTGCACGTACAATGCGTCACTCCTGGAACGATGTGTATGTGTGTATGTAAGTATATACGTATTTATGTATATACGTACACACACATGTTAACACACACACACACATCCCGCATTTAAAACACACGCAAAACACACACAAAACACACGCACACACACATACACTTTGTACATTACTTTGTTGCTGTGTGTGGCGTGTGTAGCGTTCTCGTACGAGCCGGGGCTGCGCCAGGGCATGCCGTCGTTGCTGTCTGCGCTTCGCGGGCTGCACCGGCAGATAACGCGCCAACCCGCGCGCGCCGCCCAGCCCGGCCAGCAGCGTGGCCAGCCCGCTCAGGACAGCACGGCACACGGGCAGCTCCACGCGGTGGGCACGCAGCCCATGCAGACTAGCGGCGAGGGCAAGCAGGACGGGGACGCGGAGGAGGAAGAAGTGAGGACCCTGGCCTTGCGGGAGGGTGCGGTCGAGATGGATGATAGCCAGTCCAGCGTGCCCACCACGCCCACCGAGGCGCCGGCGGGCGACGACAGCGACGCCACAGCGGTTGCGGCCTCTCCACCTGCGACGGACTCCTCCTCCTTCGTGGACATCAGCTCGGCCTCGCCCAGCGCACACCCGCCCGAGACCGCACACTCCTCGCCCTCACCCTCCTGACCCCCTTGCCCTGCTGCCGGGTACACAGTTTTAGGTTTCTGTATCATACACATGCATCTGAAGAAGAAAGAACACAGTCGAATGAGCGCCTTTCCAAAGTTTCCATCATCACTCCTCTGACCATGTAAATATCAAAAACTGACTCTCAGGTTCCTGCACGCCTGTATTACCTAAGTAATGATAAGTAATCATCTTACACACATAATATCAATATGTACCACTGCGACCTGAACGTCAAGTTTCCAAAAAAGATTTCAGCTCTTTCCACTTGGAGTTATTAATACCATTATATAGTTATTATTGTTAAAAAAAAATGCATACACCAACCACATATCACTTTCTTGGGAAACTTGAAAAGGAGATTTTTCAGGAATAATCAGGAACTATCAGGAATTCTCAGGTCCTTGAATCCTGCTGTTTCAGTATTATTATTAATATAACTATATCAATATTATTAATGATTTATTGACTCTCATATGAACGATTAGATATGCAACGTGCGGGGAGATTAGGGAACCGAGCACAAGTATT
>WBZZ01003204.1:195000-196652 GCA_019918135.1 Paulinella micropora
CGAGCAGCAGCACAAGGACATGTAGAGACAAGACAAGGATCGAAAGCGGCAAGCACAAGGACACGTAGAGACAAGACAAAACCATGGGGACACGTAGACAAGACACAAGGCTCGGGGGCGGGCCTGTTCGGCGGCGGCGGCGCGCACGTCGAAGCCGTAGACAACGGCATTCATGTTCTTGGCCTGCTGGATGGCCGCCAGCCCCGCAACACCCGTGCCCACCACCAACACCTACTCCAACACATAAACCCGCATGCGGCCCCCGACACGCTCACTACGTATGTATATATGTATGCATGCATGCATGTATGTATGTATGTATGTATGTTTTTGTAAGTGTGCATACAGGTATGTGTGTCTGTCCCTGTTTTGTGTGTTGCATTGACGACCTTGGCGGGTGCGATCTTGCCGGCGGCAGTCATCTGACCCGCAAAAGGCCTCTGTACAGGTAGACAGGTCGGCAGTACATACGTAGATTTGACGGATAGATGATAGGTCGGTAGGTAGGTAGGTGTAAGTAGCTGCGCAATCTGGCCTGCGAAGCGACTGGCATCCGGGCGCCCTCACTCACGTGCAGCCTCACCGCGAGGCTCATTCTACAACACCGAAAGGCGGGCTCCGGATGCGAGAGAGCACCACCGCAGGCCAGGGTGTGCAGGACCCACACAGTGGCAACACGGGGAAACTGCGAATGGAGGAACCGGACTGCGCTTGGGGTGTGTCAGTGTTCACACTAGCAGGTATCGTGTATGGAGCTGGGGTATGTGGAACGGCTAAAGTGAGGCCATGAAGAGCAAAAAGGCAGCAGCTTCGACACAAGTGGACAGGCCTTGTATGTATGTACGTGTGTGTGTGTGTGTGTGTATGTGTTTGTGTGACCTGCATGACGGCGCTGGCCTCGATGACGGCGCGGTAACCTGCGATGTTCTGCTGACTGCTCATGGTGTCGAACGCCTGGCCTGCGCAATACACACACACACACACACACACATTTACACACACACATACACACGCGCACACACAGACTATCACCACCACCACCACCACCGCCGCCGCCACCACCACCACCACCACCGCCTGTTGCAGCAACTGGCCGAGCTGACGACGCAGCTAGTCAGGTTCATAAGGGACCAACTCATGGTTGCAAGTCCCGGGCACTCAACTTAAATATCATTCAACAGTATGTTATTCTCTGCTGATTCCACACCAAAGTCCTGTGAGAGGAAGAGTCTCTCTCTCTCTCTCTCTCTCTCTCTCTCTCTCTCTCTCTCTCTCTCTCTTCTAACGCGTGTACCTCTGCTAAGCGTGCGCAGCAGCATGGTCAGGTCCTGCACCAGGCCACACGCACATTCGCGTACACTTCGACCAGAACAGACAAGGGAATAGCAGGCCAAGTAAGCCGGCACAAGGAGGGAGGAGGAAGGAAGGAAGAAACAGAAAGAACGACGCAAAGCACAAGGTGATTGTGGGGCAAGGAATGACGGGCATGCAACAGCTTCAGGCACGCAACATCAAGGTTGAATCATGACTAGAGAGCCAGGCACTCAAAAGCCGCCGACTGCGTGTGTGCGTGACTTCACCCCCCCCCCCCCCCCCCCCCCCCCCCCCCCCCCCCGGGCGTGCGTGTGTGTGTGCGCGCGCGCGCGTTTGTG
>WBZZ01003205.1:0-5000 GCA_019918135.1 Paulinella micropora
TTGAGGGTTTGTTCTTCCTGGGACGACACCGCAAACACGGCTGTGCTGTTAAACATGGTATTTCCATATTACACCCAAGCACAGCGGGAACTCCTCCCCCGGTACTTGCGCATGTACTGGAGATTTGTCGAACTTCGCCTGAACGCGGGGCTAAAAGCGGTGTTTGAACATATGGCATACCGTTTGAACTCATTTCACTCGATTCCCCAAGGACCCCCGCCCTCCAACGAGTGGCCCTTCTTGGTTCGCATGCCATCTTTTGTTAGGAACTAAAATTGTACATTTAATTAAAACAATTATAATTGTCCAATCTGCTGATTTAATTTGTCAAATCCTAACTCATTAATAAAAGCCCGGCCGTCAATGTCATTCTTAGAGTGGCGTCACAGTCAGCCACTCGTAAGGGCTGTTGGAGGCGTGGACGCCTAGGGAGCGAGGTCGGACAGGGGCCGGGCCACTTCGGACTTGCCATCGAATAGCAGTTGTCGCGCGGGGTCGATGCCGTAGGCGTGACCGCCGAAGACGAGGATGCCAGGCGATGCGGTCCTGTCGCGTAGCCAGCCGGTGCCGCGCCTAGTCACGGGCTCGCTGGAGACTGCAGCCAAGGAATGCCCTTGCTTCTTCAGCCAGTCGAGGTACTCGTAGAAGACAGGGAAGCAGTCGACGGACTTCTTGAAGCCCGACTTGAGTTTCTCCTTGTAGCGCTTGGGGGCGTTGCACAGGTTGAACAAAGCAAAGGCCAGGCACGCGTACGACTTGTCGTGGCGGAAGCGTTGTGCCACGGCCGTGCCTGCTGAGCCGGCTACAGCACGTGGCACTGTGCTTGAGTCCCCGATAGGCCTGTACGGCGTGTCCTTGCCCATGACCTCCTCCATGATCGTACGTTGCCAGTGCTCGTCTGCGTGGGGGCCATCCTCTTGCTTGAGCGTCAGCACGTGGCACAGCGGCTCCAGGTTCCAGTGGCAGCGCTTGGTTCGAAGGTCCCGCCAGCTCACCTTGATCGCGGGCCCGTCGCCGTCCGCCCAGCCACAGCGCTTCTTCTCCTGCTCGGTAGCCCGCTGGAACTTGCAGTACTTGTAGCTCTTGCCGGTCGGGAGGAACAGGCAGCGTCGCTTGGCGGGTCTCTCCTCCTTCTCCTCCTCTGCGGCGGGAGCGGGCGGCGGCTCCGGAGCTGCTGGCGCGGGGGGCGCAGGCTTCTCCTCCTCCTCGTCGTCGCTGTTGTCCACTTCCTCCAGCTCCTCTTCCTGCTCCGTTGGCAAAGGAAGGCGGGCCGCGTCGTCGAGACTGTCGTCTGCGTCCATAGGCGTGCCGGCTGAGCCAGCTACACCAATGAACGCAGCGATTGCTGGACGAGTGACGTCCTCCTCGCCAAGCGGGGGCGGCGGCGGCGGCGTAGTCAGCAGCGGGGGCGGCGGAGGCGGAATCGTGAGCAGCGGGGGCGGAGGCGGTGGCGTCGTGAGCAGCGGGGGCGGAGGCGGTGGCGTCGTGAGCAGCGGGGGCGGAGGCGGCGGCGTCCTGTTGTCGTCACCGAGACTGTCCTCTGGGCCCATAGGCGTGCTGCTGAGCCGGCTACACCTACGGGCACAGCGACTGCTCGACGAACGACCGCTGGCAGACTGTCCTTCTTGCCGCGCGGTTGATCACCAGCCCCGAACATCATCATGGTCATCGACTCTGTCACCCACACACAAAAAACGCTGAAAACGCTGAACTTTGAAAGAGTCTATCTCAGCCAATCTGTGAGCTTTATGCGTAATTCTTGTGGTGTTAGATTCCTTGCGATGCGGGCTGTTGGAATATGTATAGATGTTGCATGGTAAATGTAAGGAAGCCGACCAAAAACTTAGTCAAAAAATGAAAAAAAATATGCTAGCATACTTTTTTCAAATTGACAGTTTTCAGTCAATCCGTGAGCTTTCTTCGAACCGTTTGAAGATTCGAACTCGCGGAAACGCAAAGAACACGAAAACAACAATCCCACACACAAAACGACAAAGAAAACTCGTCAAAACACCACAAAGCAACCCAAAAACGCATTTTTAGACTGAAAAGACAAAAAGGGACGGATCTCAGTCAATATTGACGTTTTGTGTGTAACAATGAGTGATTTGTGTGCGTTTTGATGCAGGCTTTTAGAATATATATACATACAGCCTCAAGTTCCTACGGGAAGCCGACCAAAAACTTGACTAAAGACGCGGAAAGAAGGAAACTGGCCTACTTTTTTCAAAGTGACCGTTCTTAGCCAATCCTCGAGCTTTTTTCGAACCGTTTAAAGATTCGAGCTCGTGAACACGCAAAAAACACGAAAGCAACAATCACACACACAACGTCAAAGAAAACTCGTCAACACACCACAAAACAACCCAAAAACGTATTTTTAGGCCAAAAAGACAAAAAGGGATGGATCTCAGTCAATATTGACGTTGTGTGTGTGGGGATGGGTGATTCGTGTGCGTCTCGATGCAGGCTTTCAGAATACATATACATATGCCATCATACATTCATGGCAAGTCGATCAAAAACACACTCAAAAAAATCAATGGTCTTGTTCCGACAGTGCCGACAGCTTTCTGAGAAAACCCACCGGAAACATTGCTGGCACATGCCCAAAATCACGTGGTTCTGAAATTGTGGTAATGGCGTTCAGTGCCACCAGCTACTAGTATTTTTCCCATCAATAAATAATTATCGTTAGGCCTGGACATCGTGAAATGTCACTTTTTCCGGACGGGACCGGCAGGGCCAGAGCATGGTTTTCAAAGCGACCGTTCTCAGTCAATTTTGACGCTGTGTGTGTAGAAATTAGCGATTTGTGTAAGTCTTGGTGCGGGCTTTCAGAATGTATATACATATGGCCTCAAATACCTACGGGAAGGCGACCAAAAACTTAGCCAAAGAATGCAAAAAATAGGACAAAGTACGGTTTTCAAAGTGACTGTTCTCAGTCAATCCTTAAGCTTTTTTCGATCTGCTTGATGATTCGAACTCGCAGAGACGCGTACAACACGAAAACATCATTTCCACAAACGATCTCTCAAGAGAAACCACTCCAAATCAACACGAAAAGCACCGCCCAAGGACAAAAGGGCAAAAGGAAGGGGTTCTGGCCGGTGCCACCGGCGGCGTCTTTGTCTGTACCCTGGCAGCGGGGGCCCCCTCCCTCCCCGCGTCCTGAAAAATCCGGTGGCAGGTGCCCCCTTGTCAGAACCCACACCTGAGCCACTTTTATTTACCATATAAATAAACCTAGCTGGCGGGGTTCTGACAGGCCACCTGAAAAATCCGGTGCTCGGTGCCACCGTGTCAGAACCCACACCTGAGCCACTTTTATTTACCATATAAATAAACCTAGCTGGCGGGGTTCTGGCAGGGGCCACCACAGCCCACTCTGTCAGAACCCCACACCTGGGCCGTTACGCTCCGCTATACTCTTACCTGGTAGGGTTCTGGTTGGGTGCCACCTGATGCCAAGGCACAGGGGGGCCCCCTCCCCCCTCTCTTTTTCCTTCTGGTGGTGCCACCTTGTCAGAACCCCAGACTTTGTCCGTTACGCTCCGCTATACTCTTACGTGGCGGGGTTCTGACAGGTGGCACCGGAGCCCACTGTGTCAGAACCCAGACTTTGTCAGTTACTCTCCGCCATACTCTTACGTGGCAGGGTTCTGGCAGGTGGCACCGGAGCCCACTGTGTCAGAACCCACACCTTGGCCGTTACGCTTCGCTATAAGAATACGTGTCGGGGTTCTGACAGGCGGCACCACCGCGGGGGAAAAAGAGGGGGAGGGGTGGGGGCCCCCCCAGGCCGTGGCATCGAGTGCGGGTGCCACCGTGTCAGAACCCCACACATTGTCCGTTACTCTCCGCTATACTCTTACGTGGCAGGGTTCTGGTTGGGTGCCACTTGATGCCAGGGCACAGGGGGGCCCCATCCTCCTCCCTCTTTTTTTCTAAGTGGTGGTGCCACCCTGTCAGAACCCCAGACTTTGTCCGTTACGCTCCGCTATACTCATACCTGGCGGGGTTCTGGCAGGTGGCACCGGAGCACACTTTGTCAGAACCCACACCTTGTCCGTTACTCTCCGCTAATACTCTCACCTGGCAGGGTTCTGGCAGGTGCCACCCGCCGAAATTTCCAGGTGATATGGCAGAAATATGCAGCGATACGCGAAATGCAGAAATTTCCCGGGAAATGCCGAAATTTCCATGTGATATGGCCGAAATATGCAGCGATACGCGAATGCAGAAATTCCCAGAGTAAATGCCACTTTTCTTGCTTCGGGCCGGCCATGTAACAAATGCCAATTTCGCGCGGAAATACAATTTTTCTCCTTCCGGGCCGGCCGTGCAACAAGTGCCACTTTACAGGCACAAAAAGGCAATGATTATCCGGCCGGTCCACAGGTACAAAAAGGCAATTCTTACCCGGCCGGGACGTCAAGGACAAAAAGGCAATAGTTCGTTCAGGACTAACGTAGATTTTTAACAATTATATACATTTATATATATATATATATCAGTATATATATATATCATATATATAATATACTAGATATAGCATTCTGAGGCTTACGATAACTTTCACTGATAAAGTTGTGATATGTACCACTTTTCAAAATAAACTGAATAATTACTAATAATTGTATCACCGTACAAATGATCACAAAACCAGTTTTAAAATTTTGCAAAAACAGTGTGTGGGTGACAGCATGTTATTTAAGCGGAGCCTTCTGAGGTTTACGATGACTTTCATAAAGTCTGATACTTCTGAAGCGATGGATCCGGCATGTTCATGCTTGCACCACTCGAAGAATTGTGTGTGTGTGTGTGTGTGTGTGTGTGTGTGTCTAGTGTGTGTGTGTGTGTGTGTGTGTGTGTGTCTAGTGTGTGTGTATGTGCGTGTGTGTGTCGGGGGGGGGGGGATAGTGTCTGACACATGGCTGCAATAAATTTCATATTAAAGGGCAGCTTTTGTGTGTGTCTGTGTGTGTGTGTGTGTG
>WBZZ01003205.1:122500-149502 GCA_019918135.1 Paulinella micropora
ACGCCAAGCCCGGCATGCTCCAGAGAGCAGAGCCCCTCCTCTCCCTTCTTCTTCACCACTTTCCTTCTCTCTCTCTCTCTCTATATATATATATATATATATATATATATATGTATATATATATATATATGTATGTATGTATGTATATATATGTACATATGTATATATATATGTATATATATAATTAATATATAAATATAATATGTATATATGCATATGTATTTATTTATTTATTTATTTATTTATTTATTTATTTATTTATTTATTTATTTATTTACTTATTTATTTATTCATTCATTCATTCATTTATTCATTTATTCATTTGTGTTAGGCGTTGACTGGCCTGTTGCATCAACCCAGGGCTGACCTTGACAGCTTGCAAGCGCAGCTGCTGCAGCTGATGCAGGATCTCTCCCACGCCACGCGCCAGGCGCAACAACAACAACAACAACAACCGCTACAGCCCGCAGCGGCCGTTCCTACCGCGCCAACCACACCGGCCCGGCGCATGATTAGCACAATCCACACAGCCGCCGCGGACGGACCAGTAGGTCTGCCCGAATACGAAACGAACACGCCGCCGCGTGCTTCTTCTTCTTCTTCTTCTTCTTCTTCTTCTTCTTCTTCTTCTTCTTCTTCTTCTCCTTCTTCTTCTTCTTTTGTGGCTGGAGAGTTGGTCACAGAGCAGGCGCAGTTGACTGAGCTGGGTTGCGCATGCTCAGCACAAGGAGCATCATCGTCTGAAGGACAAGCACGGCAGCAGCATAAACATCACACGGATCATGACGGCAATGACAACGATAGCAACGGCAGCCGCAGCAGCAACAGCAGCAGCAACAACAACAACAACAACAACAACAGCAACCAAGACGAGAGCGAGAACAAGCACAAGTCCCCTTCACGTCGCGAGCGGCCGGCAGGCATCAAGGACAAAGCACGCACGCGAAGCAGAAGCAGAAAGAAGAAACACAATAAGAGAAGTACATAATTCTTATGTGCGATCAGCGATGACTTCAAGCGCTTCATACTCAGCCAAAGCCTCTGATTGAAATTGCTTGTGTCGTAAATTATTTGAAAGCTCCCACCAAGGGCTTTCTAAGGAGCCATGACACAGGGTTTGGACGCAAGTTTTGACTGAGATCGAAGCGCTGCAAGTGATTGCTCGATGTACTTAAGAACAAGGAACATTTCAAACAACACTGCGAACCACCCAATTCGATCGCCTAGATTAGTATTCGTAGAGAGGAGTATCTATAATTAGTAGGCCCATACTAGACTCATTACTAGTGAGTCTATCGAGCTCGAGAAAGCCGTTCGTCACCAGTCATATTGATATTAGTAGTCATTATCATCTTAGATGATAGAGTGAGGTCCACTAGCCCTCTGTTTCAATAATGCTGTTTTGTATAAGCGATTTACAGTTATTATGAATGAAGGTCGGCGTTGTTCATCAGTGGCAAATAAATTATAGTAGTCAACATCTCCACGATTTCTCATAGGAAGTTAGCTAGGTGATGAAATTAATATTAATATTAATCAACTACAACCTGTATTGAGTCGTTAATGTTACTACAGACAGTCTGTTAAGAGTGGCGGGACGGTGACATTTATTAGTAAGACGTATTGATGCGACATGGGAGATTAGGGGACCGAGCAAAAATATGCTTCAGTGGCCCTGCTCCCCGGCCCCTGTAAGTCTTGACTACCCTCCTGTGAGGAAATTACCAACCGGCATTCAAATGAATACACGCACTGCTGTCATTTGATCTCACAATACTTCCGAGAACAGGGCAGGGAAGATACCAAAAGACGCTGGGATGGTCAATTCCAGTTTATTTAGTACACTTGCTTGACAGGCTACTTGTCACTTGCCGCGGAAACAATACACTGAATCACTTCTGAGAACTAACTACTCTGAGAATAATTCAGTTGTGTAGCGGTCACGGTTTGAGTTGTTCAAGTCAGTCACGAGTCTGAGAGAAAAATAAAGGGAAATGTGTCAAGTAGTAAGTATTGCCACTCTAAGGCTGACTTATTGTATGAATTGTTTTACCATCATGATTTTACCTGGGGTGTGTTGACTGGGGCCGAACCGGACTAGGGAAAAAGCGGTCAAGGGAAATAAAGTTTCCGGATATAGGGAAAAAATGCAATAGTGAAGCTTTTCTAAAAAGCTAGCTGTTAAAGGGAAATAAATCACCATCTGTTAACGCCGGGCAGTTGAAAACGTAACAACTAGTAGTACAAGTTATCCGTGGCATCATGGCATCATGATCGGATAGTTGATAAATAAATGGAAAAATGAAACGGAAACTACTAGAAAAATAGAAATGTAAACTTGAAGTTGTAAACTCTAACTTGAAGAAAGTTTAACACAATATTAATGTTCTGGTCCGGTACCGGGTATTCATTCCGATGCCCCCCTTGCAGTTCTATTTCTGAGCTTGAAAACGCGCGGCAGTGCAGACTCTGCAGTGTGGTGATTCCGCAGGATGCAATATTAATATTAATATTGCAAAAAAAAGCAATAGTGATTACAATAATATTGCAAAAAAACAATATTAATATTGAAATTATGCAATATTAATATTGCAAAAAAGCAATATTAACATTGAAATCTATGCAATATTAATATTGCAAAAAAGCAATATTAATGAAATTGATGCAATATTAATATTGCAAAAAAGCAATATTAATGTTGAAATTCATGCAATATTAATATTGCAAAAAAAACAATATAAATATTAAACTTGAATTGATGCAAGATTTATATTGAAAAAAATCAATATTAATATTGACAAACATTAATATTAATATTGACAAATATCAATATTAATATTGCACAAAATCAATCGGTGCGCAATGTTAATTAACATTGTGCACAATGTTAAATATTGACTTTGTGCACGTGGTGTCCTTGCAAATTGCGTTTCTAATTAATTTTGATTGGCAGTGATGACCGGCTCAATTTCTGAAAAACTTTATCAACCGCACTCGGAAATCGTAATCTTCTTTTTTATTGATATAGGACTGTTATCTTTTGCTAGCACACATTGAAATCTAAGCATTCCAGTTCAAGTTTTTTCACATCCAAAGGCTTGGTCGCGATCGTTCAGTGGTCGTTGGTATACGTAGAGTATGTGTTTGTTCTCTCAGAGTCACCACTTATGCTATGTGTTTTGCAGAAGAACTCCTTCTGGATAAGTACGTCGACGACCCAACAACAAGTACTCAACAGGTCTTCTTTACCTTTCTTTGTTTCATGATTTGTTTGTTTGTTTGTTTTTGTTTGTTTGTTTGTTTTTGGCTTTCCTGGTCGATCGCGAGCCGCCAATAGGTCTCTTGATTTTTCTTTGTTGCAACCTTTGTTATTTTTTGCAGTGAGGACCTAGGATTGCTTTCCAGTACTAGTTGTCCGAGCTGGTAACAGGTACGTCGACGATCGCGACCCAACAACAGGCATATCTATGTCTTCTTTACTTTTCCTTGTTTCATTTTTTTTTAAGTTTTTTTTTAATTTTTTTTAAATTTTTTTTTTTATTTATTTATTTATTATTATTATTATTATTATTATTATTATTATTATTATTATTATTATTATTATTATTATTATTATTATTATTATTATTATTATTATTATTATTATTATTATTATTATTATTATTATTATATTATTATTATTATTATTATTATTATTATTATTATTATTATATTATTATTATTATTATTATTATTATTATTATTATTATTATTATTATTATTATTATTATTATTATTATTATTATTATTATTATTATTATTATTATTATTATTATTATTATTATTATTATTATTATATATATATATATATATATATATTGTGCACGCGTACGTGATGAGCTTGGATGGTTTTCGAATTCCTGGTCGAGCCGACATCAGGACTAGGTCTTCTTTACTTTTTTTGTTGCAACCGTTTTTTTTGCAGTGAGGACCTAGGATTGCTTTCCTGTTAGTAGTATAGGGTCGCACTTTGGCACACTTTTTCGATGCATTTGAAGCACACAAACCACACAAGTAGCCGTTATTCATTATTTCTGCTTACTATTGATTATTCAATATAGTAAGCAAAAAGCAATAAATACTGCTACATTAAATAATTATTTTTCCAAACAATTGAAAAAGGTAAAATGAAATGAAACACATAAAAAAACATAATACACTTCAGCCATTGTTCGAAATAAGAAATCCATAAGCACACAATACTTCTAGAAACCACAACGAAAGCAAAACTAATCCTAACGTTTCAGCACAAATAAAAAAGGAAACCTAGCATAAGAAAGTGGCATTTATACACCTTACACCAGAAAAACACAGAAAAAATGTTCTGGAAGAATGAAAAGGAAATAGAAACAGAAAACAACCTAAACCTTAGAGTGCGCGGTACCGCGGTACCGCATTACCGCATAATCCAATCATGAGCGAAAGTCTGATCACGAAAGAGGACAGAACGAAAGACGATTGGATGGAAATTTTTGAAACAAATAAAGAGAGCAAATCCAATTTGAGAAAAAGTAAGATTTCTTGTGAAGAAAGAATAAACAAAATTGATAAAGAAATTGATTTACTAATTGAAAAAAAGAAACCAGACCAAGTTAAAATAGAGGCAATAAATGAATATATGTTAATTATGGACGAGGAAAGTAGAAACGTAGAGAGTGATAGAATTTTTAAGCAAAAAAGGAGAATGAAACAAATTAAAAAAGAAAAAGAACTTAAACTATTTTATGCTTGGCGCAAGGAGAATAGAAATGAGTATAGTGCTAATATACTTGACAAAATTTTTGATGGAATTGACAACGAAAATTTATCATTTAACAAATCACTTATCAAGTATATCTCGTATGATGTACATGCGCCTATTAACCCTAGGGTTAAGAATGAAAATTATATGTTCGATGAAAACATGTATAGATGTATGAGAAATTAAAGTTGAATACAATAGTGGTTTTAAACCACTTACTCCCTTATCACATAGGAGTATAATCTTGTGTGTGTAAAATAATTTTATCCAAAAAAATTTGGGCGAAAGCCCTCCTATCTTCAAAAATTTTATCTATGCCATACTTGATTGTGTGGCAGGTGAAATGTCTGACGACGAGAAGAGCGGGGCTGAAAACGATGAGCCAGATCCAGCAGTTGAGGTAAAACGTTTTGTTTTTTTTGCTTTGTTTGAGTGTGTATGTGTTTCTTTGTATAGGGTGCTATGGCTCTACTTGAAGCACAGCAAGAAGCGCAGGACGCCCACGACGCCCGTGTTCAGGCATCCTATATAAGTTTCTCTTTTTGCTTTCTTTTATGTGTATGTGTGTAGCAACAAGTTGAACAGGTTCCTGACCCCGCAGTTGATGTAAATTTTTTTTGTTTTTTGTTTTTTTTTTCATTGTATGTATGATTAGGCGCTTGCACAAGAAGTCAAGAACATCGAGATTGCTATACCAGATGTTCTTAGGCCAAGGGGAGCAAAAAAAGGAGGAAAAAAAGGAGGAAGGAGAACAGGTAGCAGAAATACAATTACCAGATTGGCCGATTTTCATGCCGTAATCAATCGTGCGGAGGGAGAAGCAAAATTCTACGAAAATGCCGTGCCTAATTCCATTCAATGTGTCATGTGGGGATACAACACAAAGCCAAAGGTTGTAGCAGAGTATGTGGTAGTATTGGTCGACGAGGCAGGAGTTGCTGAAACGATAATGGTGAGATCGTGGGGGAACATCGAGGAAATTGTGGCTCATTTTCGTAAAGCAGTTAAAACCATTTACAGGGCTAAATTTTTTCGTTAATTAAAGCACAAAAAAACTATATCTATTTGGTTAGAAAAAAGCATAATCAATATCTACTTTTTTTTCTCCAAACAGATTGCTTAATAAGCACCGCTACTTGAGACCAATTACTGAATAAAACTTGTTTGTAAAATTCTTATTGAGACCAATTACTGAATAAAACTTGTTTGTAAAATTCTTATTGAGACCAATTACTGAATAAAACTTGTTTGTAAAATTCTTATTGAGCCATAGGTCTTCTTCCGCATCGACTTGACAAACAAAGTTATGGTAATTAAAAAAGTTTGTTCGAAGGAACCGCCGAATTTCCATTTAAAGACAAGGAGGGGGTTTATATATAGGGCACACTAGACCACTACGGGGGGCCCTTGGTTGAGGCAGACAAATATTTTAATTTAATAAAATTATATTTTCCTTAATATACTATTATCAAACATGGAGACACACAATTATAATGGCAAGGTCTACAGGTTGGATAGATTAAGGGAATATAAGATAAATTACGAAATAAAGTCTGTCAGGGGTCGGGATGTGCTATATATCAAACCGAAGGTAAGGGGGTATAAAATTGATACACCGACAGCCCAAAACTACTTGAACCAAGTAAGAGGTGCGGTTTATTTTGAGCACCATGCTATACCAATAGCACCACCTTTACCTACGATTGAAGAGAAAAAAGAGATGAAAGAAAATTACAGAGACTTGTTGCGGTATGGTAATTATGATATCATGAGGGACGACAGCAAGGAACACGAACTAGGAATAAATGAAAGCCGATATGCGGTAAGGATTAACGGCAACTTCCGATCATTCACGATGCGCGATGTGATAAGATTTATTGAGATTGTGTTGAACGACTTTGTAAAACGACAAGCACCCGAAGATAAGGTTAGCCTAGGTATTGAGTTTGTTGATTACTATGGAAAAGTATCAACAGGCTTGCACAAAGTTAATCAAATCTCGGTTGAAAAAGTTTTAGAAAGATTGTCAGCAATATTTCAAAGCAACGAAAGTCTTTACATGGATGAGAACGGAATAAACTTTGATAAATTAAAATTTGTATTGAAATCTGTTAAAATGCCGACTGGCGGGACAAGGCTACAGGTTTTGAACAAATTGGATATCTACAGAAAGCAAGGAGTAATCTGTATTACTAACAGCGATAACTTATGCTTAGCACGAGCAATTGTTGTAGTCAAAGCAAAAATTGAAAAACATCCAAAATACAAGACAATACTAATGGGAAAAAGAAAGATACAGCAGGAAATGGCCGAGGCTTTACATGATGAAGCGAAAGTCATTAAGGATGTGTGTGGAATACCAGAAATTAATACATTTGCTAACAACATTAAATACAATCTGGTTATTGTTGAATTTCCTGACAAAATCATTTATAAAACAGAACTACTTAATGCGAACGGAGAACGGCTGACTAACCTTTACATTCTAAAGACTGAAGGACATTACGATGCCATAACTAACATGAAGTCTATGATAGGAAAGGAAAACTTCTGTGAGTTGTGTCTAAGGGGATACCAAAAAAGACACGCCTGTGAAGCAAAATGTAGTATCTGTGAAACCAACGGATGTAAGGGAATAAATGACAAGAGCCAGTGGAAAGAATGTGAGCAGTGTAATAGAAAGTTTCCAAACACTGAATGCTTTAATAATCACAGGACGACAAACTGCGATATTAAAGCGAAATGTAAATCGTGCGGGCTGAATTACAGAAAGAAGGATGAGCACAAATGCTGATATGCGAAATGCCGAAATTGCAAACTAGTAAAACCGCTTGAACACCAGTGCGAAATAGTCCAAAAAGAAATCTTACCGCCGTCAGAGCAATACATATTCTTTGACTTTGAAGCGACACAGGACACAGGCGAGCACATTGTTAATCATGCGGAAAGCCAGTATTACGATGCGAAGGAACCGCCTATTATACATAAGAACATTCAAGATTTCTGTAATTGGGCTTTTGACACTAAACACAGCGGATTTACATTTATTGCGCACAATGCCCGCGGTTATGATTGTCAGTTTATTCTTAAGTGGTTGGTTGATAATGGGCAAACTCCATTTGTAATCTATGAAGGTGGTAATATTATGATGATGACACTTAAGAAGTATCGGTTCATAGATAGCCTAAGTTTTCTTACGATGCCATTGTCAGACTTTCCAAAGACATTCGGACTTACGGAACTTAAAAAAGGTTTCTTCCCGCACTTCTTCAATACGGCAAAAAATAAAAACTATGTAGGTGTAATGCCCCATAAGAAACATTACGGCTACGACACGATGCGAGGAGATAAACGAAAGGAATTTCTTGAATGGTATGATGAACAAGTGAATACACATAACAGATTTGATATGGCGAAGGAAATATGTGAGTATTGTCATTCAGATGTTGATATACTGAGAAAGGGTTGTATAGATTTTAGAAACCAGTTTCTAGAGTTCGGTATTGACCCTTTTCAATATACAACTATTGCGAGTTGTGTTATGGCTTTGTATCGTGCTAAGTTTATGCCAGAGAATTCAATTGCGATATTGAAAGCGGAAAAGCAAAACAGGATGACTTCTAGGGCTTGTGTAGAATGGTTAGCATACAGAAGCAGGTTAGACAAAACCGATATTAAACACGCATTCAACGGAGGTGAAAAAATGTTTCAACTCGGGCAATCTCGTGTGTATGTAGATGGATGGGATGAGAAAAACAAAACCGCTTATGAGTTTTACGGGTGTCATTGGCACGGATGTGATAAGTGTTGGAATAGCAATGCTTTGAATGTGAAGAAGAATAAGACAATGGGGGAACTGTACAAGGAAACAATGAGAAGAGAAAAACAACTTAACGAACAAGCAAAAGTAATAAGTGTCTGGGAGTGCGAATGGAGCCTGATGAAAACCAGTGAAAGACTGGCAGAGGATACAAACGAACGAATTACTGAACAAGAAGGACTAAACCCACGAGAGGCAATGTTTGGAGGTAGAGTGAATGCTTTGAAATTATATTGGAAATCACGACATGATAAGGAGTATGCAAAATATATTGACATATGCTCACTTTATCCGACCGTGATGCATTACGACCTTTATCCAAGCGGGCACCATATAATTATTAGACCAAACAATGACTACGAAAGAAAAAATATGAAAAATAAAATTATAAACAGAGAATATTTCGGAGTGGCTAAGGTTAAGATGCTACCACCTAGAGGATTACTACACCCAGTCTTACCGAAGGCGGACAGAGGTAAGATGATGTATTACTTATGCGATAAGTGCGGAATGACTGAGCAACATGGTGAATGTAAGCACACAGATAAAGAACGAGCAATAACGGGCACATGGGCAACTCCAGAAATTTACAAGGCCTTAGAGAAAGGGTATAAGTTGATAAAAGTATATGAAGTATGGCACTGGAAAGAACAAAGCAGTAGCCTATTCAAAGAATACATAAAGACATTCTTGAAAGTAAAACAAGAGTCCAGCGGATACCCCGCGGGATGTAATACGGAAGCAGAAAAGCAAAATTACATAAACAGCATGGAAATCAAAATGGGTGTAAAGATGGATGAAAGCAAAATATTTAAAAACGAAGGACGGCGAGCAGTGGCTAAGTTGTGCTTAAACTCTTTATGGGGTAAGTTTGGACAGAAACAAAATAAAACACAGAACAAAATGATAAAGGATAAAGATACATTATACAAACTATTGAACGATAAATCAGTTGATAATATTAATATTAACATAATTAACGACAAAATTGTAGAAGCCAGTTATGACTTAAAACAGGATGCGGTGAGCGACCCGATTAAAACAAATATTGTGGTTGCTTTATTTACCACATGCCACGCGAGAATGAGACTTTATAATATGATGGACAGATTAGGCAATAGGATATTGTATCATGACACAGACAGCGTAATATATACGACTAACAAAGAAATTAATGAGGTGGATGTAGAGACAGGCGATTTACTGGGAGATTGGACAGATGAATTGAAAGGAGCAAAAATAAAAACCTTTGTGGGAGGCGGGCCGAAATGTTATGGATACTTATTAGATAATGGTAAAGCCAGTATGAAAGTAAAAGGATTTAGTATGAACTATGAAACAAAAAAAGCATTGAATTTACCGAATATGTTAAGTGTAATAAGTTGCGGGCTAGGTATTACAAACACTGAATTATTTGAGAATGGAAAAAATGAACTGGATGAATTGTTGGAGACTGATGAAGAATTACGGATTGCTAAGCGAATTGAGAAGTCTGGAAAGTAGTTATAATAGAAAACAACAAAATTACAAGAGATAAACAAAAGAAAAAAATAACAAGCGAATACTTAGAAAAGATATTTAGTTTTACATATACGAAAAGACAAGTTATCGGAATTGTAGAGAATGCGATTGAAACTAGACCTTTTGGCTTTAAAAATAAAAATGATAAACAAATAATTAATTTTTTTCCATAAAATTTTTTACCACTCTATATAGACCAATGACAACCCTCACCAGACTATGTGAAAAATTTGAACAACTTTCAATTGAGAAGAAGAAGGAATTCTTTTCCGTAAAAGATGTGCAACAGGTAATTAATGAAGAAATTAAGGCGATTGAAAAAAGTAGAGAAGGCAAGCCAAAGGATACTTTTCCATTTGGTAAATATAAAGGTAAGAAAATTCAAGATGTTGCTACTATTGATAAACCATACCTTGAATGGGTTATGAAACAGCCGTGGTTTGATAAATTTACAGACATTAAAAGTGAAGTAAAAAAATATATTTGATATTTTGTTCTGACTTCGTCATCACAAAACATCGTTTTCTTTTAATTATTTTTTCTTTAAATTTTTTTTCGATGTTTTAGAATAAGCGAGAGTGCTTAGCACGAAGCGCAATTCTAAAATATCATGACCGACCTAAGCACCAAGCAGGACTACTTGAATGAAATTGAAAAATGGAACCTTGGAGGTGAAATAAAAAAGCCGACCATTAAATGGACAAAGCCCGACATTGTTTCTTTCTATGAGCAATACAAGCCAAGGGACGATAATGTTAAAGTAGTTATTCCGTTAGAGGAGACATTGACGAAAATGATGGAGGAAGAAAGCACTCCTTTTACGGCAACCGATTTGAAAGAAACGGGGATTACTGAAATAAACGCTAATGTAGGAGAAGAGATAGCGACTGCTACATGTACAGAAGAAGGTTGTATATTAAATAAAGCACCTTGTAAAGAGTGTAAGAAAAAAAATGTTTTATCAGTTTCAATTGACGATGATAGATTTTGCGATGTGGCATGCGTGCTTTCATTTCTAGAAAAAAATGAAGAAATGAATGAAGTTAGAAAAAATAATTTTATCAAGTATTTTAAAAAGTGATATTTGGAAAATCAACGATTTAATTTTTCTCTCTAAGGGTCTTCAATCCAAGTAAAAGCATACTGAATACTTATAGTCTGATTTAAAGTAGCCTGTGCTGTTATAGTTAGCCTTTCGCTTGGTAACATGTCATCTAAATCATAATCGGCAAAATTTATACTTTGAGCATCACTAGTATTTACAAATACAACAGCAATCACATTACCACCAGCAATAGTCGCGGTAGTATCAAATGAAACTAGACTTGTATGTGTATTGTTCTCAGCATACACGGCACCTGTAAGTGTAGCATTTTTTATTACCTTAATGATTACACTACTTTTAGTGTCAGTATTTAGAATATTTAGCCGTCTTGGATACACTATACTATAATTAGCAATAGTGTTTCCAATAATATTGGTATTATTTCTCATAGTAAAAGCATGAGTTGCTACATTCGTTGTATTTGCTGTTCTTTCATAAATAAATGGAATACCTCTTATGATTTCAGTTCCTTCAATAAAGCATCCAACACTGGCAATTCTAAGATTTTGGATTTGCGGATTAGCACCAACAGCCAAAAAGCCAAGAATGGTAAAGTAGTATTATTAAGAGATGTAGCAGTTTTGCTGTTGGCATATCGTATAGCATGGACTAGTTGAAATTGTCCAGTGTTTGGATTTTCAATATAAAATGATATCTGACCAAAACCTAAGTATTGATATTTAATCTGAAATACATTACCCTTACTGAAATCAATTGCTGGTAAGTAATCGGTTCCATCCGCTTTATCTACATTCCATTGACTTTGTTTAACCTCAGTAATGACTGCGGAGTTGTTAAATTGGTATATTTTCATTACACCGCTTTCTCTTGAGAAGAAAAATCCGTCTGTCAAGAAGGAATCACCAATACCTACATAAGATGAATATCCGCCTGCTTCATTTGTATTCCACAAAGCAGTAAATCTGACACATACACCCATACCAGCACGATATTTAATTTTCTTTTTTGTTTCAATGAATAATCTTGAACCTCCAACTGCCTGTGTTGTTAGATATGCCATAGCACTCTTTTGCTCTAATGTAGCACTAGTAGTGCTTGTGTTCCACTTAGAGGTATTTACATTATACATAAATGTTTCTTGTATAATCGGGGTATATTGTGATGTTGCTAATTCGCCAAATGCTGTTTTTTCAACCTTAGTCTCAAGAAACCCATCATGCCCGACCCTGACGTTTACAAAATCTCCGTCAGGATTTTGCGCGACCAAATTTCTCTGGTGGGACATTGTTTTTTGTTTTCAATATTGAAAAACAAAGATTGTATATTATCAAAAAAATAAATTAACTATCAAAATTAATAATTACATATTACCTCACTGGCGGAGTTATGAAATCGTAATCATATTTGCCTTAACCTGAACCTCTCGCTGAGTGATTGCCACGGTGTAGTGGTTAAGAGCAGTTCCCGCATTAGTGCCAATAAACTCCCATCGTCGCTCAGTATCAAGACTTAAACCGCTGATTTCATTTTGGTCTTTGCTCCATAGTGGGCGGGTATTATCCCAAGCATCAACCCAGAACCAGTTGTATTTATACACATCATTATTCATCAAGGCCGAACCCTCAATCTTTGGCTTCAGGTACATGTAGTCTTCTTCAGAGGCGCAGTCAATGTTAAACTCTTGCTGTCGTGCTCCGTCTAGAGTAGTGTATAAAGTAGCGATCTTTGCTGCTGTGCGATTATCATGGTCATAAGCAGTGTTCTTCCTTTCTTCGGTGTTAAAAACTGAGTGATAAATCTTCTTCAAACGGCGACCATGGCCTCTGTCAAATCGCATAATAATATTTTGGGTTGTGGTTGCTCCAATTGAATTCTTATAAACATAGGGATAATCGATATTGAAGTTCATACCTTCGGGGCTAGCAATCTTCTGTTGAATTGATTGAATGACATCAGGGTTCGTTTCAACAGCGAGAAACAAGTTAAGATTGGTAACATCAGCAGATACAGCCATAGGCAGTGTAGCATTTAGTGCGGCAAGATAAGCAGTGCTAAGACAAGTAGCGGCACCATTCGTCACCGTATAACCGGTTCTGTCAGTAGCACTCCACACAATTCGCATAGTCAAAATCTCTGGAAACATAATAGTCTTATCAAGTGCGAAAATAGTATTAATAATCATACCCAAAGGAATTTTAACATTAAGGGCCAAAGCGGCAGTTGCTCCACTTCCAACAAGATACTTCGCCTCGTTGTAATTAACATTTACGGCGGATAGTGCTCCAACTCCAGTCGTCAAAGCAGCATCATCGTGACGACGAGCAGAAATCACTGGCTCTCGCAATAGACCCTGAGTTGCGGCAGCAACATCGTTATTACCATCAGCGGCCGCGCGAAAGGCTGTTCTAGTTGCTTCAACGGCACTAATGTTAATCAAGCAGTTAGCATTACACTTTTGTAGCATACATCCGTATCCACTAGCATCCCCGTGGTTAGGAAGGTCAAGGAAATCCTTCAAGCTCATTTCTGGTTTCCACAACATCTTAGTCACATGTCTAAGGTTGTTAACGTCGCACAGATAAACACCGCTACGGGTCTGAAGTTGAATTTGAGAAATTTGCGAAAGGCAGTCCATAAAAATTCTAGTATAAGTGTTGGCAACAAGAGGCGCTTTCATAGTATAAGTAAAACTCAAATATGACCGAGCGAGATTGAACGGGCGGCTAATAAGGTCAAATGATCGTTCTTGACCTCCCGCAGTAGTGACTTCAAATGAAGCAGATCCCTCACGAGGGGCTAGCTTGTTCAAGCGATACGAAGCACTGATATAATCAGTCTTACTGAAATCTAATTCTCCGCCGTGTTGAGTTGGCATTTTGTTTTTTGATTTTTTAGGCAGTCGTGTAAGTTGTTTAATACACAAATATATTCATAGAAAAAAATAATTAAATCAAAAATTAAATGAATTAAGTTGATGGCAAGCTATCAACAATTGTCCCAAGGGACAAATTACCTTGATTTTAATAAATTGAAAAAGGATGTAAATAAATTAAAATAATTTGTCTCTCTGTAAATTAATAATGTCATTACAATACCTAACCCATTAAGATTTATAGCCTGATCGTTTTCGTCTGTAAGATAAAACCTAAATACATTATTTGAACTGGTTGATAATTTCTTACCATACTCTGACCCACTTCCGTCGTATATAACGGCTCCAAAAGGAATTTCGTTGGCAGTGTATATTTCTTGTAGCACGTGATTATCTCCTTCCCCAACTAAGTCCGATTGAAGGTACAAAGTCTTTTCACCAGTTAGAATAATTACATTTGGCGATTTAATAAAATCATTAGTAAAGAAATATGTTGAATTTCTATCAAAACCCATTACCTCATGAATACGTGTATCACCATCAAATATAAATCGCGGTTGAATACCTCCGTTATTTGAAACACTGAATGTTAATTTGCCATCCTCGGGGTCTGTGTTGGTATTATTACTAGATACCACATAAGTATAGTCATTTGGGCTGTCTGCCGTCAGTACCTCGGCCAGTTTATTTTTTAAGTTGTTCATTGTGTAGTTTCCTTCAGGTATCGTAATTAAAGCCTCATACCCGTCTTCGGATAATGTAAAAGTATTATATGGGGAAGCCACAGAGTAATACGACTTTGGAACATAGATATGAAGAATTTTGCAGTGAGTCGGATTGTCTAGTGATTTTAAGTTTAATTCGTGTGTAAAGTCGCTGTCTGAACCCGTTATTCGGTTTTTGCTATTTATGTAATAGATGCCAGAACTTCTTCCTCCCTTATACTCCATCGTAGGTGCTTTTTATAAAAACCACCTACAACCTCAAAAATCTATATATTAGAAAATATCTTTTATATGTATGTATCAAAATTACCATACCCATTCTGTGCTTTCAACTTTCTTCCTTTAGGTCTGTATATCCGCTAGCAAACTTAAATCGGTTGCCTTTCGCTCGCTCCATTAAAAACCTCATTGAGTGCCATCCGCAGGTATCCGATGTGTTTGATTGGTTCTTTACTTGATTAACCTTCATTAATAAATAACTATCGGGGTGGCTTCGGTCAATTAGTTGTTTCATTTGTTGTTGAAAGACTTCCGTTGGTTGGTAAAGTGCTAATGGGTCATAGACTTCAACACTCCTGTCTTTATCTAGACTTACCCATATAGCAATCCAATGAGACCCCGCTTGTTTGTGATTATCTAAATTCATAATAAATCCGTATCGCTTTCTGCTTCCGGGCTTCAACTTATAGATTTCATCACTGGCTATTGCTCCGAGATACCATCCATATTTTTTCATTATGTCGTCTATTTCATTAGTCATTAGTCCCCTCCCTTCTCCTTCCTGTGTGGGTGTCTCCGCGATGAGTGGCTTTGCCACGATGTTCTGCTCCGCAGAACTTGTTCTCGGGGGTATGGTTGTATCCGCATCACTCGGTGGCATGGTTTTGTCTGGCGGTGTAGTCGTATCTGTTGCCGGCTCTGGTGGCGGGGGTATGGTTGTCTCCGCGACGCTCGGGGGTATGGTAGGGGGTGGAACCCCCTCCGGTGGAACCTCCTCCAGTGGCATTCCCTCGTCAATATTCAAATCTGTTGAAACTCGTTTATCTAAATTGGGATCGGAAGTCATTTTGTTAGTTAGAGTATTTACAAAATCATATTTGTTCATTGTGTGTTTCCAATCTTTGCGGGCTAAGTATTTTTTTATTTTCGCTATTGAAAATACTTTATCAATTAATTCTTCTAATGTCTTCGCCCCACTACCTTTTTGCTCATTAATACCCATGTACCCTTCATATCTAGCATAATCCGCCACTTTTCTTTTTACGTTTTCCTTTTCATTTCCAACATCAATATTAAACCTTTTAATCATGTCAATAATCCACTTTGAAGTGTCTTTGTAATTTAATTTTTTATGTCCATCATTATCTAGTCTCTTTTTTAAAGCCTGTGCTAACTCTTTTATAGTAATGTTTGGGTGATAAGTTTTTGAAAATGCTGATATTAAAAATTGATTAATTTGTAAATGTTCAAAATGCTTACCCTTTTCTTCTGCCTTCTTTTCTTCCTTTTCAAGTTTTTCTTTGTATTCTTCTGCTAACTTTTTCTGTTCCTCTAAAGATGTCGCTGTGGCTATAGCCATCTGAATATCTTGACTGGCTTTTTGCAAGTCTTTACGACTCATCTTTTTTATGAACTTATCTGTATATCCTGCTAATTTCAGTGTTTCAATATCTTTCTGCTTTTGCGTTTTTTCTTCCTCATATTGCTCTTTCGTTTTCAATGGTGCTTCATCTCCTAAATTAGGTAATGGCGGTGCTTGTGGTGGTGCTCCAAATGGCGGTGCTTGTTGTGGTGCTCCAAATTGTGGCGGTGCTTGTGGCTGTCCATATTGCGGTGGCATAATATATTGATATTGCGGTGGCGGTGGTAATGCTTGTATTCTATTTTTTCTATCTTCTTCATATTTTACATCATCTATGAGTTTTTGCTCCCTTCTTAGTTCTCTGGCTTTTTGTTCTTGTCGTTCCTTAATATCTGATAGGTCATTGCGGTGTATCCTTGCTAACTCATCCTGCCTTTCCTTCACATCTGCTACGTCTTTTCGTTCTAGCCTTTTCTTTTCTTCTTCTAAATCCTCCCTTTTCTTCTTTTCCTTTTCTTCCTCGGCATGTATTAACTCATATTTCTTTTGTAAGTTGCTTTGTATCTGGTTTCGGTTCTCGTGTTCAAGACGATTGAAATCAGATTTGATTATTTTTTCCCTTGGTTTGCGACTAGCCCTTTGCGACTTTGGTTTGCTAATATATTTCATAAAAAGTTTAACGATTTGTAATGTGCTTAAATCATTTGTTTTCTTACCAAAATTAAGATAATATTTTTTACCCTTCTGGATAATATATGGTCTCCCGCTCTTATTCCTATAAACCCGCGGGGGTCTTACCTTTGATATTTTAGAATGGCGCTTCATGCTTCGCATTCCCCGCTATCGATTCAGCTAGCTGAATCTATATTCTAAAACATCGTTTTTTTATTTTGGAAAAAAATAATGGTCATCGATGTTTTGTGATGACGGCAGTCAGAACAAAATATCATCATTTAATGAAACATGTTTCATCGGAACTTTACAGCCCCTCCTCGTTGCTTACCATACCCAAGTTTTGCAGCAGTAGCACTAACACTACCAGCGTAAGGCACCCCAACACTACTCAATGCCCCCGCAGTCCTAGAGATTACCTTATTATCGCGAAGGAATTTATTAACAGCCAAGGCAGTTTTTCCGACCTTAGCCCAGTTAATCTTTCCTCCCTTTTGACCACATCCCTTCTTCTTAGTTTTCTTTTTTCCTCCCTTCTGTGGCATTGATGGATTGTATCCGATGTTATATCCTGATGGTTGTGAAATTATCACTGGTGATACTGGCATATATAATACAGAAAAATAATTAATTACGAATTTTATTTTTTTACTTAAGACGATAGGCAAAGTTTTTTCTTAATTCATCATCAACACTTGAGACATAAAGAAAATTAAATCTCTCCTTTGTTGCTTCGTGATACTTTTGAAGAAAGTAATCAAAGTCAAAAGATAAGTCTAAGTGTTTATACACGAGCTCCATTTTGTCCTGAGATTGCCCCGGAAAGATTAATAGATAATCTAACTGCTTAATTGCTTCTGGCCGTAGGTCGTTCAAATACTGACTAGACATAATCACCTTTGATTTATAGTGCCTATTCTTTTTTAACAAATCACTTACGGACTTGTCTCTTAATCCACTCCCTAAATCGTCCAAAACAAAAACAACCTCTGGAGATATATATTTACTCGGCCTTTCTTTTACCTCTGCGGTGCTCTGTTTCTTTTTTTCTTCTTTTCCAAAGTATAAAAATTGTGGCTTCTCTATTTCTTCTTTGTCTTGTTTTACTTCTCCTTCGTGTTGCTCGTCATGTCTGTTCAGTTTGTCTAACTCATAATCAATAACATTTACACCATCTGATTTAAGAAAGGTATATATTGCCATCGGGTTGCCTCTGTTCTTAAAGTGCTTTACCATCGCTTTATAAATGTAGTCCTTGTGTATTGTTGAAGCAATAATGACAATACGGGTTTTTCTGTCTGTCGTCCGTTTCAGTATTTCAAAGAGTGCTGTCGTCTTACCGCTCTTCTTTCTAGCAAGTAGAAATATGTTAGCATACGGCTCATTGAATAATTTATAACCTTTTGCTTTTTTATCTCCGTTTCCATCCTGCTTCACGGGCTTAAGTTTGACATTGTTAATCTTTTCCATTGATAGTTTAGAATTGCGATTCGTGCTGTCGCACTCTCTCTTATTCTAAACCATCGTTTTTTCTTTATTGTTTAAAATAAATCGGTTTTCGATGTTTATCAACAAACGAGAATGAGTGAAACGAATGAGAGTGTAGTTGATAACTATCCTAGAAATTCTAGGCACACAACAATTCGGCCCGCTAAATTTCCTGTGTCAATATTTCCGCTGTCGGTTTCAAGGACTTTAAATGTATATTGTCCGTCAGTCCATCCGACGACACCCAAATTATACCCGAGATTTGAAATGTTTGCTGTGGTGCTGTCCGCAAATGTTCCAATAATTCCAATTCTGTCCATGTAAAGAATTCTGGTTTTGGTTTCGGTCTGGTCGTTCATATAGTGGATAAACTTAACATTCATTTTGGTGGGTGTGAATGACATTTGGATATTTTTATTAAATGTTTTGCTTCCTCCAGCAAAATCATTGCTCAGAAAAATAATCTTTTGGTATTTGTGCTCCGACATTGTTTATATATTGTGTAATATATTATGTTATTAATATTATTATTTATGTGGTCTGTGTTAGGACGGACGGCCTGCGACTTTTACTCACGGATAAGCGAAAAAAAGAATGAGAGTTGTGCTTATTGTATAAAGCAAGGAATAGAAAGTAAATTTAAATGTGTGTATAAGCCCATGAGTGATTGGTGTGTTAGTTTTGATGAAGCCATTCCTTTAATTTGCTCAAATGATGCTATGTGGTATAAAACTCAAGTATATGAATGTTCATTTCTTTGAAGAAGGTGATGGAAGGCAAATACCGATAAGCAATGTCAACATTCCGACATAAGTGTTGGCTACCTCACAAGGTAAGTTCTTTTCAGATAGCCTTACGATACAAAGGGTTATAATGGCAATAATGATACCCATTTGAAATAAGTATTTAATAAGTCGGCTGTCTGTCGGTCTGTTTGTTATACAACAACAATTCCAGTTATCTTCCAATTCGTGCTCTACTTTTTTTTCCTCATTCTTCAATGAAATGTCTAAAACACGATTTTTCAACTCTGGTGTTAGTTCGCCGTCTATTTCAATGACTGGCGGTGGGGGGTGTAATCTAGGAGGCATTAGTAGAAAATACGACTGCTCGGATTTCGGCTAGTTGGTTGGTTAAATCTTGTAATATATTAAGTAAAGTTTTATTTTCTTTTTCTAAATTAATCACTTTTTCCGCCATATGTTGAAATCCGCTGACCAATACAGGTATAAAGTCAGTGTATGTTACGCCTTCAAGGTAGCCTTCTCCATCCTCTGCTTTCATTCCACTTTCAGATACAAATTCAGGAAATATTTTTTTAACTTCGTCCGCAATAAATCCGTGGTTCTTTTTTTCTTTCTTTTTGTCTGCTTTCCAATAATACGAACAACAATTTATTTTCATTAGTTTCTCGCAACAATCACCGCAATCTAATGTTTTAATATCTGATTTAAGCCGTCTATCCGATGATGGTGTCCAAGCACCATTCAAAGGAATATAATTATAAGCACCAGACGGCTCGCCAGTAGTAGAGTTTGAAGTAGTCCAAGCATGAAGCAAACCAGTAGAAGAAACAATTACCCCATAATTCGTATATCCTCCAGATTTAAAAAATAGTTGCGGGTCGTTAGTAGAAGCGGGTCTTTTTCGTATTAATAAATTACCGCTGGATGCTGTTGGGATGACTAACTCTCCCGATGTATTAATGTTCATCGCCTCAGTGTAAGATATATTGTTTCCAACCGCTGTTCCTGAATTATAATAAAAAGTGAGTTTTACACCTTTTTGAATTAGAAAGTTAGATGACGCAGAAGATGATTTCCAGTTCGTGCCGTCAAAATAAGCATCAAAACTTAAATTGACATTTTCGTGTGCCCAGTTCAATAATTGAAATGTTGGATAATCATCTGTTGATATTACCGCCTGTAAGTGTGCTCCTCCGATATTACTTGCTGTTCCATATAATTCTAATCCGCCCGTTGCTCCATTTACTTTCGTTGTTCTGCCGATAATTATCGGTTTTCCTGATGCCGTTGTTATTTTGTCGCTCGTTGCCAATGTCGTTGTTGATATACCAGCACTAGCCGTTAGTAAGCCCGTTGTGCTACTGATGTCCATCGCGACATTAAACGATACAGTATTTCCCACCGTTGCTCCTGATTTGTAATAGAAAATAAGATTAGTGCTTTTTTGTATTAAAAAGTTAGATGTCGCAGAAGATGATTTCCATGCCCCTCCCGACACATAAGCATCAAAACCTAACGTAATATCATTATGGGCATAATTCCACATTTGAAAAACTGGATGAGTGTCTGTTGATACAATGGCTTGTATATGTGGTCCCGCGGGGTCGCTCGCAGTTCCATATAACTCTAAGCCACCAGTTGCTCCTACTCCTTTCGTTGTACTGCCTATGATTATCGGTTTGCCTGATGCTGTTGTTATTTTGTCGCTCGTTGTTAATGTTGTTGTTGATATCCCCGCGGTTGAAGTAATTGTCGTTCCAGTTATTGTTCCGCCATTTGTTATATTGTTTGAGTTCATATCTAAGGCACCATAAAACCGCATACCGCCAGCATTGTTAAAACGGACATTGTCAGACGAAGCACTTTTATTATCCAAAAGTTTTTAAATATAAAGCCCCGCCCCTTTTACATCAGATTCTACATTCGTAAATACATAACCTCGTTGGTTTGCGGTTCCACTTGTAGCGGTATTTAAAGTAAATAAGAAATACTGATAATCTCCTGATGTCTGTGAAAAGAATATATCTCCTCCATTTTGGTTTAATATCCTCGCCCCATTATATGTTATATTTCCGCCATTAGTGATAGTTTGATTATTAAAATCGGCATTGTTCGTTAAAGTTAGATATTTTATCACAGTGCTCGCCCCATTAAATGTTTTACTTCCTGTTATGGTTTGGTCTGTTGATAGTTTTACATTTTGCCCATCCAATGTGTCCGCATACCCTTTTGTTGCTCCGTCTGTTGATAATGTCGGAGTTCCAAGGTTGGCTATTTTGCTACTATTACAATCTAGCCCCGAAGCATTTACCCAACCGACGATTGTCCCGTCAATAATAAAACTTATTTTTTTCGCAGAAATTTCAAAGTTGTAATATGTTGCAGTTTTCATATCCAAACTAGCAATTGACCCGATATTACTGGTAGAATTGAAAACGATAAATGTGCCCTTTGTTGTTGAATTGATTGAATTTCCCGTTATTTCAACACCACTGCTATATGTCTTAATTCCTGCTATGGTTTGGTTTCCTGTTAGTTTCACATTTTGCCCGTCTAGTGTATCAACATAACTTTTGTTTGCTCCGTCCGTTGTTGCTGATGGTGTGGCTAAGTTTGTTATTTTATTGTTATTCAAAGATAGTGTAGTGCCAGTTGCGGTTATAATTAAAGTATTACCCGAATATAACTCAACATACGAACCCGTTATTTGTATCGGATACCAAGTCGCTGTTGCTGTTTTTTGTGCTGCAATCATTCCTATTTTTGTATCAAAGGCTATGCCAATGCCGTCAAAAGTAGTTGGATTGGACGAACCACTTACTTCCAAAGTTGATGTAAATTTTTTATTCCCTGCTATGGTTTGGTCTCCTGTTAGTTTAACCACCGAAGTATCAAGGGCTGAAACATCAACACCATCAACAAAATTAACATTTGTTATGCTTTGACTTTTCATATCAATCCCCGCACTAGCATTTATTATGTTGCTGAATGTTTTGGTTCCTGCTATGGTTTGGTCTCCTGTTAGTTTGACGACTGCGGTATCAAGGGTGGATACATCAATACCATCAACATTACCAACATTTGTTATGTTAAATCCACCCATATTTAAACTACCCGTCATAGCCGTTGCTCCGTCCTTGGCTAGTTTCGTATCGGTATATGCTTTTGTTGAAGCATCATTGTCATAGAATGGTGCTGGAAGTCCGCTGATTGCTGTTGTGCTGTTAAAATTTAAAACATTATTTGTCAATGTCATTCCACCCCCTGTTGTTGGAGCAAAAAGTATGGACGAGCCTACAAAAGATAATGGATAGCCCGTTGCTCCA
Source organism: Paulinella micropora (assembly GCA_019918135.1). NCBI lineage: Eukaryota > Cercozoa > Imbricatea > Euglyphida > Paulinellidae > Paulinella > Paulinella micropora. The sequence continues at coordinate 145,099 of WBZZ01003205.1, forward strand.
CCTACCTCCGACGAATAAATAGAACCCATATTATTGTTGTACTTGAAGAATAACTTACCTGTATTTAATGGATTTGAGTCTTTTACCCCCACATAAGTAGTAAATGTTTTATTCCCAGTTATTGTTTGGTCTCCTGTTAATTTAACCGCGAAACTATCAAGGGCAGAAACATCAATACCATCAACATTACCGACATTTGTTATGTTAAATCCTCCCATATTTAAATCCGCTATCATCATGGCAAGACCATCTAATCTTACGAAAGGAGAGTTTGTGTTTCTCCATTGTCCTGTGCTATAAATGAGCAGTTGGTTATTGGTAGGTGTTGTTATTGTACAGTCGCTGTGTGTATCAATTGAACCATCCGCTGACACTTTATCATTATTGTCTTCGTGCTCAGATATCCAAGTATTAACATCTTTGGTATTTAATAAATTAACTCCCGTTATATTCAAATTACCACCCATACTAATGTTGCCGAATTCATCAACATTTATCGGGAATGTTTTATTGACCCAGTTTATTGAGTTATATGTTAGATAACTATTCATCGCCACTGGTGCTGTAATGACTACATCTGTGAGTGTATCAATTGAGCCGATTGTTGTATTTCTCCATTTACAATCTACATCATTATATGTTAAGTATTGCCCGACCGTTGGAGCGGATATGTTTGTGTCTATCAAATTATATAAACTTGTTTGGTGCGGATTGGATGTATTAGAGCGGTGTTGAGTTGAGGCTTTGACTTCGTCATTATCCCTTACTCGTTGTTCTGTATAATATAGATTTTTTCCTTCTTTTATGTCTGTAGTTGATTTGGTAGATAATCTTGTGTCAAATCGTAAATCCGTATAGTAGAAGTTCAAAGGGTTTTCATCTTCTGGCACTCTGTCTGTATTCAGACCGACTATGTTTGTGTTGGTAAGGTCAAGGTTGGCTATTGATAGGCTGTCTGTTGCGATTTCTGACAAGCCTAAGAGCGACTTGAAGGAGGAACCTGCCATATTCGTATATTATTTATTTATTTATTTATTAAAAAATACTAAAATATATTAATCTTAGTATAAATGCCGTCTCCCGAAGCAAGTCGTAAGAATTGGGGTAAGGCTGTGGAAAGTATTAAGAGCAAAAAGCAACAAAAGGTTGAAATAGCAAAAGAGAAATTAGCAAAGTGTAGAAAGGCTTATGTAGGCGATGATGAAGAGATGGAGGAAAAGATAAACCGCATGGCGGAAATTGGTGTTGCTAATGATATCATTAATGGAAAAGACCAAGATGATACACCAGAAGAAAGCAGTGAGAGTGATGAAGAATGTGATTTTACAGATATCATTGCTGAAAAGATGGCTAAGATGAAAATAAGAAGAAAGAAAGCGGAAGCAAAGAAGAAGGTAAGCAAAAAGCCTGTGCCTGAGCCTGAACCTAATGATAGCGAAAGCGAAAGTGAAGAAAGTGAGGAGGAAATGCCAGTAAAGAAAAGTAAGGGTAAAAAGTCAAGCAGTGTAAGTGTAAAAGTGTATAATCAATCTTCTGGTGGTGCTAAGAAAGAAAAAAATAATGATATTGAAAAATGTTTCTTAAAATTTTGATAATATATCATGGATAATAAGCACACAAATCAGCAACAACAACAAGAAACTCCTGAGCAGACTGAGAGAAAAGAAAAACTTGAAGAAGTGGCAGAGATACATTTTCAATCAAAGCCCGCTAAGATATGGAACACAATAACATCACCAGAAGCAAAACCACTAAGTCAAGTATTTATTGATTTAATGGATATGTCAAAGGTTGCGACAAAGAAAGGTAATGCTAACTATCATTTTGGATTAGTTGCTATAGATGTATATAGCAGTCGTGGGTGGATTGAGCCAGTCAAAAATAAAACAACTGGTTATGTCTTAGAAGGGTTAAAAAAAATATTTACTAAAAAAGTTCCTGAAAGAGTTACTTCAGATAATGGTGATGAATTCAAGGGACAAGTCAGTGAATATTTCAGACAAAATAATATTGAACATAGAACTGTCCAAGTAGGCGATCACAGAACAATGTGCATAATTGATAGGTTTATTAGAACAATACGAAATGAATTAAACTTGATATGGGAATTTAATGAAAATTTTCAATGGGTTCCTATTATTCATGAGGTTGTTGATACTTATAATAAAACATATCATACAACAATTAAAGCAGTTCCGATTAATGTTTTTGAAGGAACCGAAAAGAACACTCAGGAAATATACCGAAATCCTTTAATTAATGAATTCCCTAAGGGTACAAGAGTAAGAAAGGAATTAGAAAGAACTATTTTTTCTAAAGGGGACAAGCAATTCAGTAAAACTATATTCAAGGTTAAGGGCAGTAAGGGCTTCAAAGTCATACTATCTGAAGAGGACTTAGTACGACCGTCAGAATTATTAAAGACTAATATTGAAGAGCACCATGAAGAAACGGAACCGAAGGAGCAGTTATCAGACAAAGTTAAACAAATTACAAAAGAGAAAAAATATTAATTTATTAAAATCATTTGATGTAAAACCTGAGAATGTCAGAACTAGTAAGAGAGAACGGAAGGCGAAAGTCCAATTTGATGCTTGAGTGATTTAATATGTCGAGCTTTGTTTCCATTATGTATTTCAGCACCACATCCACACTTAAAATCTTTATGCTTCCAAATTTTCTTCTTTTCTTTTTTGATTGCTTTTGTTTCTGTATCGTAATTAATTTTCCATTCCTCGTATTTAGGTATTATATTTTCCTCATGATATTTCTTTGCTTCTTCCAATGCTTGTTCTTTTGATTTATTCTTTCCAATACAGAAACTCTTACACATAACCTTTCCTCCTTCTCTCCATTGAACTTTTACCATTGGAATCTTTTCATTATTCTTTACCATTACACAACCTCTAGACATTCTAAATCTCAGCGTGTCTTCGTTAGTCATCCTATATGTGTCTTTATTTTATTTCCTTAAATAATAATTATTTAATGCAGCAGTATTTATTGCTTTTTGCTTACTATATTGAATAATCAATAGTAAGCAGAAATAATGAATAACTGCTCCTTGTGTGGTTTGTGTGCTTCAAATGCATCGAAAAAGTGTGCCAAAGTGCGACCCTATACTACTCCTGTGGTCCAAGCTGACAATACTACAGCTAGAACAGGTCTTCGTTCTTTTGATTTCATCTCCTCTCTCTCTCTTTTTCGAATTCTCTCTCTTTCTCTTTCTCTTTCTCTTTCGAATTCTCTTTCTCTTTCTCTCTCTCTCTCTCTATATATATATATATATAATATATATGTATATCTTATATATATATATATCTTGCTGCATCAATGAGTAGAATCATCACTCAATTGGTCCAGTGACACTTGTTAGGAAAGAAGACAGAAGAGAGGGAAAGGCGCAAAAAGTGGAAACCCCAACATGTTTATTTAGATCTTTTCTGAATGCCGTTATTATTGAGCCGTATGACATAATCAGCCTATCTAATGCCTATTTTCATTTTTTCGTTTCTTTCATATCCTTTCCGTTTATTTCTGCGTGAATGGTTTTTCGACAAGTGGGCCGGCCATAGCAGGAGAATTACTTTGTCCAAACCTCCCGTGCGTTGAGTTTTTGTTGGGGAAAAAAGCGGCACGCCAATGTGTGAATTTTCTTGTGTGAATTTTCTGGTGGGATGTTTTCGGTGTTCGTTCTCAGCCTCCTTGAGTTGTATAGTACACAGATGGACGAGATTATTTCAAAAAATCAAAAACATTTTGATGACTTTTTTGATGGAGTTGTGATTTGAAGCGTTGTTAATCGGTTTACCTCAAATGAGACTGGAAGATAACGTGTGCATGTTTTTTTTGCGTTATTTTGTCACAGACAACTGGCGAACGACTTGGGCCCTATGAGCAGATCGGGCAAGCGGCCCATCGAATCGGGATCCTCTTCATCTTCCAGCTCGTCAAGTATCTAGTCTCTACACTTCCCTTCCTTTTTGAAATTCTACATGGACGTTGCATGCTACGTGCAGGAAAGAAGAGGAGAAGTGACGACACAACGGAGGAGGAAGATGAAGAAGTCTTAGTGGACGACAGGAGGGCCGATGAGGACAAAGCACAGCAGAACGGCGAGAAAGCAATCAAGGTTGTTCCTTGGAGTTATCAACATCTTTGGCACAAATGGTGGCCTGTGTGCGATTTCATTTTGGCCATTGTGTGTAGGTTGAAAAAATGAAGAGAGAAAAGTCTGGAAAGTCTGAAAAAAGGGAAGAGACAGAGGAGGAGGAGGATGAAGAAGGGGGCGACGAAGAGGGCAGAGAGAGTGAAGGCGAGAGCTCCGAAGGCGAAGATGCTGCTTCGGTATGTTTTTTCTTCTTCTTCTCGCCCCCCCCCCCCCCCCCCCCCCCCCCCCCCCCC